>BJCM01083413.1:0-16362 GCA_018326385.1 Flaveria bidentis | reverse complement strand
GAAGACAACATGCAATATCCAAAACAGAACATTAATTGTCAAAAACATAAAAAACACCATATGAGCTCTTATTTAAAAGAAAACCCCTCATAGGTAGAGCTTTTGGTTTTCATGTGTTTGTTTTAAACAGAAAAGAACAATTGGGAAAGTTTCTAAGAAAATATGTGATTGTTTCTTTGTTGGGTACTACTCAACATCTAAATCATACAGAGTTTACATTCCACAACAAAACATTATGGAAGAAACACCCAATGTCTCATTTAATGAATCCTTATTTCTAACATCTACTAAAGGATCATCATGATTGTTTGATATAGATGCACTAATAAATTCATTTAAATCTAGTTCTTAATACTGTAGGTTAAACGGACACATGCTATCCATATGTTCCTCCAAACATGAATGGAATGTCATTATCTGCTGATTTTCCAAGAATTCAGACTCACAATTCAAGTGTTGTTGATCATGGTACTTCATATCAATCAAACAATGTAGAAGAGACCGGTGAAACAAATCATACTCAAATGAGAATACTACATCAGCAACAACTAACTCTGCATCAGTTAATATGTGTATTGCATCTAGAGATATGGATATTGCATCAGTAGATGTTCCCTATACACCAGTAGATATACTATGCTCTTGAGATGCTCCAATACATTCCAAATAATTTATATCAGCATATCAACTAACATCATCCGTAGATGTTCCTGTAACTTCTGCGGATGTTCAAAACACATTCGTAGATGTTCATGCGGAAGTTGTTCACAATTCTACTGATACACAAACTCATGAGGAGGGATATCATTCAGCTTTAGAATACCAAATGGATGTAAAATGTGCTTTCTTATACGAGGAAATTGATGAAGAGGTCTATGTAGCTCAACCTCCAAGCTTTGAGGATCCTAATTACCTATACAGGCAAATTTCAGGCGCATGGGCTACCGTTCAGGCGTATGAGTTACACTTATATTCTTCTAAGGCATTTTCAGGCACATGAACCTTATCTAGGCGCATGAACCTCCTGTGTAACCTGTTTCTAGCATGATTTCGAACCCATTCATTATGCCTATCTGTTATAAGCTTACCAAGGCTATTCTAAACCTGAACAACCTATAAGCATTCAAGAATCATCACCCAAACATGCATAATACACACGGGTTTACATAAATAAACAATTGAAAATCGTTTTAATACATTTTCAGCCCCAAAGAGAGTTTAAAACAAGTAAAAACCGGGGTCTAGAACTCACCTGGTGCGACTTGGGTGTTTCTTCCTTCTAACCCTTTTGTAACTGAGTTCAAACACCTAAAAACCCCACCAAACACACACACCTGAACACATACACAAACACATAAGCACATAAACATGTAACCGAGATAAACCCCATCATAAACACTTAAGAACCACGAATTCTTACTTTGAATTCAACTTCTCTTCTTCTTATTTTCTTCAACCGACAGTTCTGCTCTCTCTCTCTCTCTAAATCCGATTTGCAAAAAGGTGAAAAGTAGCATGGTGTGGGTGGCCATGTTGCTTTTGTACCAAATTTTATCCTTTTTACCCTTTTGACACTTTTAACCCCTCATCTTGGGTTAATTGATGTTTTCTTTCTTTTTATTTTCTTTATTAGAATAACCGGGTGTTACAACATTAAAATTGATTTCAAATCATTGTTTTCAAGGTAAAACATATCATAATCATCAATAATGAATTGTTTGATTCATTGTTATCATCAAAATTCTTCACACTCTTATGTTTAATAACTTTTTTCTAACCTAATCTTCTTCATTCTTATGAACAGATGGCTAATCGTTTTGCTAGAGAGCACAACGTATGTGCTTTTCTAAATGCTGACGACCCTGTGTCAAAAGGATGTCAAGATATCATCCTATTCTTAAGACGATCAAGGTTGTTTTATGCATTGAAGGCGGAGCCTGTAATTCACTAATAGCATATTATCGACTTCTAGAACACTATAGTGATAGAAGAAGAAGAAGATAGTGAAGTGATAGTTGCTGAGATTGAGAATAAAAAGAATAAATGGATGAGGGTTAGTGAACAAACTATTTGAAGAGTTCTTTCCCACGCATGGTGCTTTCCCACGCCCATGTAGTTGACCATACTTTATTCCACTGTTCATTCCTTATCAGTTACTATAGTTGCCAACATTAGTTGGTAACAAAAAGGTAATTGATGGACATGTGATGACTACCAAATCTTAGATATTATTTTATCTAAGATACATAACTTTAGAAATGTAGTATTTTCTTGAGTCATAGGTTCCCAACTAGTATCAAAGTATAACCGACTATAGATAGTAATATATAGTTTCTCATTGTAACATTGTAAACATGCTTATAAAATTCTTGTAATACTTTGAGTTGAGAAGTAATATATACAAGTATCTTCAAAATTATCTTCTTGTGTTCTATCTTACTTAGTATATATTATAAACTCTTAAAGGGACTATGCATCATCAAACCGAATGTGTTTCAGTGAGTTTGAGAGACAATACCTGTGTTGAGTGACTAAAGCCATTCCTAAAAATGGTATAAGAGCTTTTTTGGGTCTTGATTGTGAAATCATACCATCCAAATCAACATTTCTTCACTTATTCTTTCACCACACTCAAAATGGCCCTCAATCAGAAATCCTCTAAAGGAGAAATGGGAACAATATCTAAAGCACCCATCATCACCCTTGAGAAATTCAGATTTTAGAGCCGATGGATTGAAAGTTTCATTAGGTATCAAGACAACATGATGTGGAAATCTATCACCAACGGCCCTTACAAGCCAAAGGTTGCAACACCGACTAGAAATGGTGCTATGATAGAGAAGGCTATTGAAGACTACTCTGATGAAAACCACAAGCAACTAGAGATTGATAGAAAAGAAATTATTGTTCTTATGACTACCATACCCAACTCCATGATGGTGGGTTTTGAACATTGTCAGTCAGCCAAAGACCTCTTTGATGTTTTTGTCTCAGATGCATGTCAGTTCCTGTAACATCATGTATTTTTCGTTAATTAAAAGTCAGCTTCATTAAATTCTTGTAAGGACCTTTGTTGTCAAATACCGAACTCAATGATTGCTTATGCTTATAGCTCTATTTTTTCTTTATTTCTTTAAGCTGAAAGTTAACAATATTACTTATTACATAATAAATAATTATCGTAATATGAGTAATAATAAAGTTAATAATGAAACTAAACAATGATAATAATAATGATGATAATGTTAACAGTGGTAATAATAATAATAATAATAAAAAAATTATAACAATAATAATAATACCTAAGATAATAACATTAATAATATTGTTATTAATCATATCAACCTATAAGAGTTATTAAACTTGAAAACAATTTAAAAATTAAATTAAATAAGTTAAGGGAGTTGTTTTGTCAATTTAATAAATTTTCAATGGAAGTTTTAACATGAAATAATAGAATTTCAAAGTTGAGGGACCATTTGTGTAATTAACCGACACATATACACCTTCTCTCTCTTACTCCCCGATTTTCTGACAGCACACAGCGGCGGAGCTCCGGCCACCTTAAAACCATTAAAAATCAACGAATTATGAACCCAAATAATTTCGTGTGCATGATTCGAACATGAATGCAACAAATAATTGAGATTAAAACATTGGTTACTACCCATTCAGATGCATAACCAAAACATCTTAAACCCCATAGTCGTTCGAGCATTTACACTTCATAATAGCCTAATTAAACTAACCTAAACGATCCTCTACCGATCTTTAATCAAATACAACACTCAATTCCACCTAAAACGACTCCAAACACCAAATTTGATCATCCTTTTTTGTCGCAAACCTACAACTACTCGAGCACTATCCTTTGGTGTTCAAGAATCAAATTTGATAGAGGGATTTTGATCTCGTTCACTGTTGGAAGCTTTCTACAAAGTGAATTTGGTTAACTTTCTCGTTTGCAACCTAAACCATTCACGACATAATCACGGCTTGTTCTTCATCGTGTTCATCTCGAATCCACTTCCAACTGGGTAATTGTTTACATAGATACACTCGTTTAAACATGGGGAACAAAAGCCCCATGGTTAACAATGTCCATGGAATCGATTAATGCTTCAACTTGGGATCAATGGAACCTAGGGTTCATGTGAATTGGGTGGGGTTTGCTTTTGGTGTGTTTAAGATTTGGGAACCAAGTTAAATCGTGGCCACAACCATGGTTTACTTGTTACCCACTCACCTTCACATATAGGAGGTCCCCGTTTGAATCTGGGGAGCCTCACATGATTTTTTTGGCCTTTTTGGCCTTCAAATTTAATATTAAAAATTTCTAAAAATTATAAAAGATCATTTGAGACATTAAACCGCAAGTTGTGTAACGCTCCTATTCTAACACTCCCCAATGGAAATAACGATTTTACCGTGTACTATGATGCCTCAAATCAAGGTCTTGGTTGTGTTCTTATGAAAAAAGGAAAAGTCATAGCATACACATCTAGACAATTGAAGGTTCATGAAGTGAACTACACAACCCATGATCTCGAACTTGGTGCTGTGGTTTTCGCTTTGAAGATCTAGTGACATTGTCTCTATGGGACGCAATGTGTAGTCTACACTAATCATAAGAGTCTCCAACACGTGTTCAATCAAAAAGGTCTCAACATGAGACAAAGACGCTGGATCGAGTTAATTAGCGATTACGACAGCGACATTCGCTATCACCCTGGAAAGGCGAATGTTGTAGCCGACGCGCTGAGTCACAAAATGCACAAAAAGGCACTCTCACTCCAAGAAATCCAAGATTGAAGGTAGTGGTTTGACACGTTAGGGGAATTTGATACTGAGATTCATGTGGATGTTAACGATGCTACTATCATGCTTCAAAACATAAGGATTAATAGTGATCTTGAGTTATGCATTCGCGAAGCTCAACAAGTAGCATTAATCGATGAAGGGAAAGATGAAGATTTGACATGTAATATTCGGTCACAACTGGAGACAAAACCGAATGGCATGTGGTACTTCTTGAATCGACTTTGGATCCCGAATCATGATAATCTGCGTCACTTCATTATGAACGATGCTCATCAAACCCGATATTCCATTCATCCTGCCTTCGACAAGATGTACATGGATCTGTGTGGTCAATATTGGTGGCATGGAATGAAGAAAGACATAGCGTCTTATGTTTCCAAGTGCCTCACATGTGCAAGAGTCAAAGCTGAACATCAATGACCGAGTGGTTTACTTGAACAACCTGAAATTCCTATGTGGAATGGGAACATATATCCATGGATTTCATAACCAAGTTACCTCGTACCCCTCATGGCCATGATAGTATATGGGTGATTGTGGACCTTTTGACCAAAACGACACATTTCATATCAATATGAGACACTTACAAAGTTTCAAGATTAGGATCGTATCTACAATGACGAAATTGTGAGCCGTCTTGGCGTGCCGTTGCACATTATTTCCGATCGAGATGTTCATTTCACTTTGCACTTTTGGTCTTCGATGCAAGAAATCTTGGGTACTCAATTGGATTTAAGTACGGCTTACCATCCCCAAACGGATGGTCAAACCGAACGAACAATTCAAACCCTCAAGGACTTGCTATGTCTTTGTGTCCTTGATTTTGGTGGTGATTGGGATACGCATTTACCGCTCGCGGAATTTTTGTATAACAATAATTATCACTCATGTATCTAGATGGCACCATTCGAGGCTTTGTATGGTCATAAATGTTGTTATCCAATCTGTTGGACTGACATTGGGGAAAATATCATCATTGGTCCTTAACTTATTCAAGAAAAAACCGATGAAGTTTCCAAAATTTGAAATAACCTTGAGGTGGCTAGAAGTCGTCAAAAGAGTTATGCCGGTAGAAGGCGCAAACTGTTGGAGTTTCAAATCGACGACATGGTTCTTCTTAAGGTTTCTCCATGGAAGGGTGTTGTACGTTTTGAGAAGAAGGGTAAGTTAGCCCCACACTTTGTAGGACCTTTCAAGATTCTGAAAAGAAGTGGGAAAGTGACTTACAAACTGGAACTACCTTCTAAACTTAGCGGGGTTCATCCTGTCTTCCATGTTTCAAAACTAAGGAAATGTCTGGCTCATGAAAATTTACATGTTCCTCTCGAGGAAATTCAAATAGATGAGTCATTGCATTTCGTTGAGAAGCTTGTTTAGATTATGGACCGAACCCTAAAGAAGACCCGAACAACTACGACACCGATTGTCAAAGTCTATTGGGAAAACAAACGTGGAGTTGAGTTCGCTTGGGAACGTGAGGAGCATTTGAAAAAGATGTACCCGTATTTGTTCATTTAGTTTCATTCTTAATTTCGAGATGAAATTCTTTCAAGTTGGGGAGACTGTAACATCATGTTTTTTTGTTAATTAAAAGTTAGCTTTGTTAAATTCTTGTAAGGACCTTTGTTGCCAAATACAAAACTCATGGATTGCTTATGCTTATAGCTCTATTTCGTCTTTAATTCTTTAAGCTGAAAGTTAATAATGTTACTTATTACATAATAAATAATAATCGTAATATGAGTAATAATAAAAATAATAATGAAACTAAACAATGATAATAATAATGATGATGATATTAATAATAGTAATAATAATAATAAAATTATAACAATAATAGTAATACCTAAGAATAATAACAATAATAATAATATTGTTATTTATAATATCAACCAATAAGAGTTATTAAACTTGAAAACTATTCAAAACTTAAATAAAACAAGCTAAGGGAGTTGTATTTTCAATTTAATAAATTTTTGATGGAAGTTTTAACATGAAATAATAGAATTTCAAAGTTGAGGGACCATTTGTGTAATTAACTGAAACTTCAACACATTCTCTCTCTTACTACCTAATTTTTCGGCAGCACACACTGGCGGAGCTTCGACGAGCTCCGACCACCTTAAAACCATTAAAATCAACGAATTATGAACCCAAATCATTCCGTGTGCATGATTCGAACATGAATGCAACAAATAATTGAGATTAAAACATCAGTTACTACCCATTCAGATGCATAACCGAAACATCTTAAACCCTATAGCCGTTTGTGCTTTTACACTTCATAATAGCCTAATTAAACTAACCTAAACGATCCTCTCCCAATCTTTAATCGAATAAAACACTCAATTACACCTGAAATGACTCCAAAATCCAAATTTTTGCAAACCTGCGACTAGTCGAGCACTATCTTTTGGTGTTCATGAATCAAAATTGATAGAGGGCTTTTGATCCTCTTCATCGTTGGAAGCTTTCTGCAAAGTGAATTTGGTTTACATTCTCGTTTGCAACCTGAACCATTCACGACATAATCGCGGCTTGTTCTTCATCGTGTTCATCTCGAATCCACTTCCAACCGGGTAATTGTTTACATAGATACACTCGTTAAACATGGGGAACAAAAGCCCCACTGTTAACAATGTCTATAGAATCAATTAATGCTTCAATTTGGGATCAATGGAACCTAGGGTTCATGTGAATTGGGTGGGGTTTGCATTTGGTGTGTTTAAGATTTGGGAACCAAGTTAAACCATGGCCACGACCTTGGTTTAATGGTTACCCACTCACCCTCACATATAAGAGGTCCCCGGTTCGAATTCGGGGAGCCTTAAATGATTTTTTTGGCCTTTTTGGCCTTCAAATTTAATATTAAAAATTTCTAAAAATTATAAAAGATCATTTTATAAACTTCATTTATTTTTAAAATCACTTGATTATTTTCTGTAATTTATTTATAAAAATATCCTTGTATTTTTATTCTAAAGTTAATATTATAGTTAGTTTATTTTTTATAAAAATTAGACTTTAAATACTAGTTTAATTTACAATATTGCCCTTAAATTATTGTTTAAATCGGGCTTATTTTATCTAGTTATAAAATCTTATTTAAACTTCATAAATTTTGCAAATTATTATAAATATTGTTCTTATTTCATTTTTTTAAATAAAAAAATATATTGATCCCAAGAAAATATAATTGATTTCCATTTATTAAAATATAAAATTTGACAAAGTCCAAAAATTCATTTAAAACCCTAATCCTCGTAATTCGTTAACTTGTTATTTAACTTAAATCTTCTAATTATATTTAGGTGTCTTGTGACGGTTTACGTTGGAATGACGCCTACTATTATTCCTATTAATCATCCGTTATATATTTATTGAGCATATGAGTATTCCTATACCCCTTTTGCATATTTATACACTTAGGGGTGAAACATGTTACCTTATAATAATTGCACTTGTAAACTAGCTTGATTCTTGTAAACTCTTGGCAACACTTGTATGTTGTGGTTAGTTGATCTTAGTAATTACCATGTATTGACTATTATATGTGCAATTAACTATTGGTAGCCTGGCGACATTATAGATCTATCTATCTTGACTCTGCTTGGTTAATTCAAGTACACTTAGCTAATTGTATAAACTTGTAAATGTGGAAACTTGTAAACTGTCAAGGTTTGATTGTGCATCTATCTTGCATCCTTAGTTACTTTGCTCACTAACTTATAACATGAATTGCCATATTTTATATATTTATGTATGAAAACTATGTAAATCTCACCAATGTTATGTTGACCTTTTATTTGTAACATGTTTCAGGAAACACGCAAGTTTGATAACCATCATTGAAGTTCTTTCACATCTAGGAATGGACCTAGTTAAATAAATGAATTGTCTTGAGTTATTTATTATTTTGTATGTTTGATTTCTTATTTGAGACTTATGCTTGTAATGTTACATTTGAAACTTATGATGATCATATTTAGGTTTTAATAATAGCGTTATGTGGCTGTGAACAATCTTAACCCTCACATTTCGACGTTTCCGCCATCAAGGTTGGGGTGTGACAGTTCTAATGACTCCATGAAAGATTGCCTGAAGCAACAATTTGAAAACTTTACTTACATTTCTGGAGAGACTCTTAGCTAGCAATACTTAAGGTATGTGGATCTTAATTCATCACTTCAGTCTATGGGAATGACTATTAAGAAGAGAGATCTCTCAAGAAAGTTCATAAGTGCACTTTCAAATGAGTGGACTTTCTACTGTGTCTTTATCAAGATGACAAAGAACTTAAACTCTCTCACTATGACTGAACTATACAGAATCCTTGATGGATACCCTGTGAATATAGAAAACAAGAGAGGCCAGTAGGTGAGTAGACCCTCAAGTCTTCCTACTAGCAATACTTTAATGGTTGTTGTAGGCTCTAGAACCCCAACCTCTGCAATACCTGACTTACTCCCAGCATCCATCCTATTCTTCTGAGCCATACTTTACCTTTCTTAAGATTCCAAGGTCTCAACAGGCTCAACCAAGTCCTTTCCAGGACAACTGTGCCTTTGTCTCAAGAAATGGGCATTCTAGTGATTTTTAGTTTTGCTCTGATGATGTCGAGTAGATGGACATTGTCCAATAAATGGCTATGTAACTTATAGGGCAAAGAAGTTCTTTAAGAGAACTGGGAGGTCATTTCCACAAAACCCAATTAACAGCAAGTTTGGGTTTGACAAGTCAAAGGCGAAATGTTACAACTATAACCTACTTGGCCACTTTGTCAGGGAATGCAAGGCTCCCAAGTAAAATCCGGGAACCCCTCAAGCCTCCACACATCCAACCACACCTGAAACAACCGGGAAGCCAACTGAACAATAAGTTGTTGTTGTTCAAGAAGTGGATCCAAGCTTTATGGTGCAAGATGTGACCCCTGATCAAGCATTGATGGTTGGAACTGATGACAACAAGATATTTTAAAGCCTCTTTACTCCAACTTGTATTGCTAAAGTTAAATTGTATCATGATTAGAATAAGGAAAAAAATCTCATATTAATCTGTAAATATCCTTTTGAGTGATTTTAAAAGGGCTGGATCTAACTATAAAATGAAAATTGAAGAGTTAAACTAAAGTGTGTCTTTTCTAAAACATGAACATACCAACTATGAGACTCAAATCAAAGATTTAATCTCCAAATTGAGTGAGGCTCAAGCCTAGCTTGTCAAGGTTGAGGCTCAATCCAAGAAGCATGCTATTTCTGAGAAAAATTCCAAGCCATTCTTGCATCATCCTCCCACTAAAAAAATTGCTATAAAAACAAAGGTGGGTTGGGAACTAATAAGATTGCTCCAGCATATTCTTATAAGTCTATAAGACAAGCAAGATGTGGGACTGAAGAGCTAGAGGTTCCATCTGTTGGATCTTGTATGCCCAAGACACATACAAGATTGATGTGGTTAGCTTGGGGATCAACTCTGGTCATACCGAATAACAAGCAAAACAAGCACCAATAAATATTTATTTGTTGATATAATCATACAAATAAATATTGACACCAATTTGGAAAATGGTCTTTTTAAATTATTGCTTTTGAAATATAACAATCTTATATGGATAATTTGTTCATGAGAAATTATTTGTATTATTATTTAAGTAGGTTAAATAATAACAAATAAAAGTGTGTTCAAATGATAAAATTAAAAGGGTTTTAATTTTATAAACTTATTGGTTAAAGAGTGTGATATATTTTATAAAATTAAAATGGGTGGGAACCCATTTTAAAACAAGATTTTAGCAGCCCCTTGGAGGGCTCTCCTTGGGATTCCTTTTCTTGTTTTATGCAAGACTTGAACCATTTAAACACTCACCTTAACACACAATCTCTCTCACACACATAGAAAACTCTCTCTTCTTGTTTCTAGCTGAAAATTTTCGGATTTGAAGTTGGTTCTAGCTGAAATATTCGGTTTTGAAAAGGGGTGCAAGAAAAAGACTTTGGTGTGGCACTTCCTAACAAGTTCGGTGTTTGTAAGGGCTTGTGGGTATACTAGCATGAGGTCTTCTCCTTTGGAGGCTTGGATTCAAGAACATCATCATGTTCTTCATCTAACATCCATCTCTAATCTCTTTGTTCTTAGAAAGGTAGCATTCTATGAACAACCTATGGTTGGTGTTGTTTGATAGCATTTCTTTTCACATACATGATCCTCATTCTTGGGTTTGATTTGTTGGTAAATAAATGTCTTATTTTCAGCAACTAAAACAAGTTTAATATCACATTATATCCGTTGCGTTTTTGGTTTATATGGTTAAACTATCTTTGATAAACTTGTAACAAACCCAATACCATCTGCTGACCCACCTTCCCATGAGTTAAGGAGTGATGCAACTATGGAAATCATCACATGGAAGGATGAGGTAAATCAACCCATGTCCATATGTGATGATCAACCTCTAACCACTAAAGTCAGAAGAAACTATGCTAAGGCAGCTAGAAAAACTACCAAGAAAGTGGCTGAGTCCAAGTTGAAAATAGACCCAAAACAAAAAATGTCTTATTTTCAGCAACTAAAACAAGTTTAATATCACATTATATCCGTTGCGTTTTTGGTTTATATGGTTAAACTATCTTTGATAAACTTGTAACAAACCCAATACCATCTGCTGACCCACCTTCCCATGAGTTAAGGAGTGATGCAACTATGGAAACCATCACATGGAAGGATGAGGTAAATCAACCCATGTCCATATGTGATGATCAACCTCTAACCACTAAAGTCAGAAGAAACTATGCTAAGGCAGCTAGAAAAACTACCAAGAAAGTGGCTGAGTCCAAGTTGAAAATAGACCCAAAACAAAAAGGTGTGTTTATTTCAGCCGGATTCCAAGTGGTTGGAAACTCTGATCTTTGAAAGAAGTGTAACACCAACACCCCTATCTTGCTGAAGGATCAGAAGTTGAAAGGGAAGACAATAGATACATGTTGTTCCTTGTTTATGAGCTTAAATGTAAAAGTCTTTCATGTCTTACACATATTTAATGAAATGGTTCAATGAAATATAATATGTGGTTGATATTTATTCATGTTCAGTTAGATCATATTATTATTATTGTGTTAAAGTATATTTTATATGTATGAGCTTATTATGTAGGTTTGAAGTTATTGTACATAGTTCTTAGTCAATAATGATTGAGAAATGTGTTCAATCTAGTCGGATGAGTATTCATGCTAATAGACCATACTTATGGACCATACACATGAATACATCATGCATATGGACCAGTCGCACGACTGAACCAGGAGACTGGATTAGTCATATGATTGAGAAATAAGATTGACTCAATCGCATGACTAAACCTTTAGTCGTGCGTATGACTCAGTCGCATGATTTAGTCGCACGACTGAACCATGCTAATGGTTCAGTCGTACGAATGAAAACTACAAACCTATAAGTACCACTTAATTTGTGGGAATTCAGAACAATTCGAAACACTTCAATTTATCGAAACCTAACCGTCCAGAACGTCCAAGATAGCCAATCCAACTTCAAAGTTAGTTCTTGATCGATTTTTACTCATTCTTAATACTTAGTTCATTCTTATATAGATCGAGTTAACATTCTCACTGATTGGATCGCCAATCAAATAGGATTCCGCACTATTCATTCTTATATCGTACGTACACGGTCCTGACAAGTGGTATAAGAGCTTTGGCTCTTGATTTTGCGTGGATTCGATTAGTTTTGGTGTTAAAACTCACGTTTTAGTTCAAAAGAGTCACCACGTTGGTTCTAAAGGTGTTTTCGACGTTTGCATGCATAAAAGTTGTGTTTTTCATCATACGGTATATTAGGGTTTCTGGGAAAATCGTGTTTTTTTGTCAAAGTGTCAAAATCTTCGATTTTATAAAAAACAGCAGCTTTTAATCGCATGATTGGTCCAATCGCACGGTTGAACTCACACGTATTCTTCATTCACACGACTGATGTCAATCGCATCCCTCATTTGCACCACTGAACAACTCCAGTTGCTTGATTTCAATTGTCTTGTTCATATGCATGTTTGAATCCAATCGCACAATTGAATTCATTCGCACTCTTCATTCGCACGAGTGAACCATACTCATAGTCCATTCGCATGAATGAAACTGTCATGTTCTAAAAGTTCAAAGTTTTACAGCAATGGAAGATCAATTTGTTGCCTTTACTGCCGGAAAGGACTCTCGCATCCAGAATCTTCTGCTTCTGGAGAATGAGATTGTTAATCATAATAAACCGCCAAAGCTGATAACATTGGATGATTATCCACAGTGGAAACAACGGTTCAAGATCTATCTAAATGGAGTTGATCCCAATCTTTGGACATCCATTGTGACTGGTTACACGGTACCAGTCAGTGCTAATGGAGTCAAGTTAACATTAGGGGGAATGAGTGAAGAATAGAAGATCTTATTCAATGTTGAGAAGAAAGTATATGCTCTATTGACTCTGTCAATACCGAAAGACATCTTTCATCAATTCTATGAGAACAAGCAGGCGAAAAAGTTATGGGAATCATTGGAGAAGAGATATGACGGAAATGCAACAGTCAAAGTAATGAAGGCTAAAGCTCTCAAAAAGGAGTTTGATAATTTCTCCTCGATAGGGAATGAGAGCTTGGATGACATTATTGACAGGTTCTACCATCTGATGAGTGAGTTACACACTCATGGTGTAACAACATCTATGTAAGATAAAGTTTCAAGCTTTGCAGATGGTTTTCCGGATAAATGGGATTCATTTGTGTCTAACCTAAGACATAACGACATTCTTGTGACATTAGACATAAATGACTTCATCCTGAAGTTAAGAGAGGAAAAACTGAGAATGAAATACAAGTCGAAGAAAGGATCTAATGTTCATAGACCTTCACTCTACAACTCAGTTCCAACTCCAGCTGTTTCAGGAGCACCGTTGCAAACAACTTTTGTGTCCAGTTCATCTACTCCTTCTCAAACCAGCACCTAAGAAACAGAAACATCAGGGTCATTTGCTACCCAATATATAGTTCCTGAAACAAATGCAACAAAGTTGAAGACCAAGAATCTCGGTAATATTACAGTGGAAGTTGCCAAAGAACATATGGATCTTCTAGCGGCGATTGTGCAATCTTACGATGGTTTAGTTGCAGGTAAGATTGGAAATTTTCATCTTGCACATGAGGATTATGAGCAAGTTGACAAAAATGAGCTAGAAAGGATGGACATAATGTGGGCCCTTGCTAGTGCTGTCAGAAGTACTAAGAAGTTTGTGAAAAAGACAGGGCAGAATCTAGTAGCCACTAAAGATACAACCTTTGGTTTTGACAAAACGAAAGTCACTTGCTTCAACTATGGTGAAAAGGGGCATTTTAAACGTGAATGTGTAAAGCCCAACAAAACAGGTAATAGAAATCCATTTCCGACCTTCAACCGTCAAGACAAAGACATGAGTGGAACCACATCTTCAAGCAAAGAGACAAAGGCCTTGACTGCTCGAGGTGATGAAGGGCAAGAATGGTCCTTCCGATTTGTGTCTTCGGGTGAATCAAACATTGTCTGTGTTGAGATATTAGATGATGGATCTGCTAGAGAAGGTGAAATCACAGCTGAGCAAGCGATGTCAGACACCGAAGAAGCTATGACTATGGTAAATCACTTGGTTGAGGAAGAGGTCAGAGCAACAAACTCAGAATCTCCAGTAAACGAAGAGTCTGAAACAACGTTGATGGCTGACTCGTTTGATTCCTCACATGTAAGTTCTAATGACCAACTATTTGATAAACATGCTTGTTCTGAATGTAACAAATTTAGGGATAGCATTGATCTCAAATTTGCAAGGTTATTAGAAAACAACGATAATTTGATAAATGATTTACAACTCTGCACTGAAGCAAATCGTATTTTAAAACAAAATGAGTGCAGTTACAAAGAGAAAATAGAACTTTTAGGCAAACAAATAAGGGAAACGAGGTTGTTGCTTTAGACCAAGCAAATGAGATAAAGTTTTATTTAAACTCTTTAGAAGAAACAAAGAAATAAAAAACAATTTTAGAAGTCAAAGTTGATTCCATAAAACAAAAACTGCATAGTTTGGCGAGTTCTTCACACATTGTTCAAAACATAGTAAAAGAACAAAAAAATGGGGAAGGTTTGGGTTACAAAGTAGTTCCAGCACCATATGCAATCTTTCTGAATACTAAGTGTAGACTTATAAATAACAACCCAGTTAAGGATCATGTGGTGTCCACTCCTTTGGTTAGTGATCCCGATTCGACGGGAAAACCTATGAAGGATAACACTAAACAGAAGGAGTCTACTTTGAAATTAAAAGGAAAAATGCCTATTGAAAATTTGGATGATAATTTTGAAAAGGTTAATTTAAGGTTAGGTTCACACATGTCTTATCTGAACCCAAAATGAATAAACTAGTTAACCAAACACGTGCTACACATCAAAGTCCAAATAAACTAAAGGTAAAAGATGTTAATTCAAACAATTAATTTTGTTAAAGAAGCCAAAACATCAAAAAGAGAAGTGACTAAACCCATCCAGACACATCTCACACCTTTACCAAACTCAACTCCACAAAAACAATTTTCCTCAACCTGTAGATGGGAGATCATGCTACAGTTATGGAAAAAGAGGACATATTTCTTCTAATTGTCCTTACTATCGGACTCCCAAAAAGAAAGTTGAACTTTATGATACAAAACCAAGTTTTTCTAAACGGATATCTATTACTCCACCTAAGATTATTAGTGAACTTAAAGTTCAAACTATATGCCAATCATCTGTTTATCACAAACAGGCCTTACATAAAACTGGTTTATGGAAAGAAAAATCATGTAATTTGTCTGATAATGAGAAGAAGAACAATGTGCCCTCATCCTCTGATGGACAGTGGGTTGAGTTCATGATTTGTGATTCCTCTGGGTCACCCAAGCCAGTTAAGGCTTGGGTCCCAAACCAGAACTGATCAATTCCTTTGAATGTGCAAGGTGTCTGCTACAACGCTATCACAAATACTTGGATTGTTGATATTGATACATGACTACCTTGATTCTGATCTTAATGCAATATGTCTTTATTGTCTTACACCTATGTAATAGTTGGGTACTTAATGAAATGCAAATGTTTGGTTGTGTTTATAATGTTTAATATTTCATTAATGAGTTGTTTATCGGGTATTGACTTGATTATATAGGTTTGTAGTTGTTTGAATTAATATAAAAAATGTTATGACAATTAATACATTCAAACTTAATAACGTCAAGTTATCATGTAAATGGACCATACGCATGAACAAATTCATACGAATGACTCAGTCGCACGACTAAACCAGTAGACTGGATCAGTCGTAAGACTATAACATGAGATTGGCTCAGTCGCACGACTGAATACTCAGTCGTGCGAATGGATCAACCGCATGGCTCAATCGCATGAATGAACCATGCTGATGGTTCAGTCACCCGAATGAGCAACCCTAACCTATAAATACCACCTAATTCGTGGAAAAATGTAAGCA
>BJCM01083412.1:0-15353 GCA_018326385.1 Flaveria bidentis | reverse complement strand
GATAGGGAGAAGACAATGTCTGCCACAATGCAGGGGAGGGAAATCTTCATCACTCCAGCCATCATAAACATCCATCTTCAGCTGGATGATAAGGAAGGTGGATGTTCTTTCACAAGGAAGCAATCAACCACTCCTTTGAGCAGATGGGCTATGAAGGAGACTTTTCTGTCAAGACCTTTGAGTAGATGGGCTATGAAGTATCTACTTCATAGGGGCTGGGACCAGATTCCTGAAGATCTTTCCTTCATAGTGCATGGAATGATTCAGGAGGTCAAGTTCAGGTACTCTTAGTTTGTTTATACAAATTTGCTTGCTAACTTGGACTCCTTAGAGTATTATATGTTTCCTAGATATGTCCAGCACATTCTCAACTATGAAATGGGCTCACAATTAAAGGGAAACAAGTAATATTCTTAAAATTAAGATAGATGAAACCCGACATCTTTAAAATTTTGAAGAAGCCAACTGTTGGCTTATCTGGGGTAGAAACAATCCTTTTCCCGAAAATGTTAGAGCTCATTGCTCAAGGTGACAACTTAGCAACACAAACTAGTGTTGAACCCACACCTTTAACCTCTCAACCACCAAAACAACCAGAAATCACCCTCACATACAAAAGAAAATCCAAACAAACCCCTGCACAAGTTACTCAGTTTGTGCAGGACTCCATACTACCACCCACACAGGAAGAAGTGGACACTAGAGCTCCCACCTCTCCTAAGGAGAAAACCACTCCCATTACTTTAACTATCAGTCCTGAGGTTTCTCATAATCAGACTGATAAGCTCATTAGCCTAATAGCCTTAAGCCTTCACTCAGAGTCTCAACTCTCTAGTGAACAACCTTTAGGGTAAAGTTACCATCCCCAGCCTTTAGATCTTAACCAACCAATCCCTAGCCTTGATTTCTATGATGATGAAGACTTGGGATTTAGTGAGTATCGTGAGTCTCTCTTCTCTTCCCCCACTCAAAGAGAGATGAGTGCTCATGTTTCTCCCTTGTCTAGCCCACATCATCTACCCACTATTAAGGTGGATGTTCCTTACTCTGCTTAGGAAGTTCATATGGAAGAGGCTCTCACTTCTGCAAGTGATTACATCTTTAAGACCTTAACCATGGCAACTCAACTCGCTGATACTCCATCTAAAGTAGTTAGTGAGCAAAGGAATATTAGCGGCCAAGAACATCATGCTGGTGGTAAGACTGAGGACTTTTGGTCAAATGATCTCATCCCCCAATGAATCTTCTAATGAAGAAGAGGGGAATCTGAGACTAAAGATGCAAAAACTATAAAAATTATGCACCTATCTAGCCTCTAAGGTTAGTCACTTGGAATCTCAAGTGTCTACTTTACACAACAAAATCAATGATCAGCAACTTAAGATTTCTTATCTCAAGGAGAAACTAGCTGGGAGACCTTTAAGAAGAGCTCAACTAGGAACGCAAGAACATATAAATATGATCGACCTAACTCCTAGCTCACCTATACAAGAGGGTGATGCTACCAAAAATGGGGGAGGAAGTCATTACAATTATAAAACTTAAGAGTTCTTAACAGAGCATTGACTTTGAGGACTCACCATCTTCACTTGCAACTATCCATACTCATCAACTTCCTCAAGTTCACATTAATGTGGACTCTATAAAGTCCTTCATTCAGAGTCTTTTTGAGGAAGGCATTTCAAGGGTTGTGTCATCTCCATATTAAGGAATTTCAAATTACATCATAGGATAGATGTATGATGCCAAAAAAGAGCCCTCGTTCTTCAAAGAGTTCAAGGGCAATAAGAAGTCTTCAATTTTCAGACCTTGAACTACTATGAAGGTCTTGACCTTGTCAACTTGCCACTTGTCAATCCAAGCCAATCTAGACAAGCTGACAAGTTGGCTCAAAGGATTCAAGACATGTTACTGAAAAGTTCAGCCTCAGAAGAAGATAGAGGCAAACAGGCAATGTCATTGGTCAACTGGATGTTGAGGCACACCCTGAGATTAGCTTCAAATGGAAAACCTTGACTGAAGGACTAGTGATTGAACCTGAGAGCCATGTCACACCTATAATTGCTTCAGAAGTCCATTCCCTTGATGAGACACCTGCTGGTGAAGGTGCATCTCAATCTCTCTCTAGCCAAAGCTTAGATGCTACACCAAGCAATGAAGGCCAAAGCTTTCTCCACCTTGAGTCATAAAGGTCTATGAGTGACAAATGGAAAAGGAAAGTGACTCCTGAGGAGATTGAGGAGGAGAGAGAGAGAGGAAAAGGAAGCTAAGGGGAGAAAGTTCCTCTACTAGGTCTGTTGGCCTCATGAAAGCTGTAATTAGGCTTGCTTCCAGACCAAACACTCATAATGATGAGTTGAGGCCAGTCAGGATTGCTTACTTACAGACTAGGAACTATGATATTGATAACATCATCTCCTTCCCCTTAGAGGAACTAAAGGAACTGGATGACATGGAAATGTCAAGAGAAAGGAAGGAGGCAGAGGATTCAAGATTGCTTCTTCAAATTAAGAAAGAAAAGAGACTGAAAAGCTCTAGAAACATGTTCCTACCCTTTCACCAGTTCAAGACAGTCCTAAACAAGAGGCTGTGACTCCACAAGAACCTCAGGTAGACAAAGAAACAAATAGGATCAATATGGTTAACTACCTGAGTGCCACAAGCCTATATCAGGCAGATGCACTTCTTCCCTTGTCCTTTGAGTACAGAGAGCTTGAGTATCTTAAATCGCTTGAACTAGAAGTACTCAAAGAGAGAAAGAAAACAAAGAGAAAGATGAGAGAAGAGGCTGCAAATGAAAGAGCCATCATCCAAAAGAGCATGAAGAAGTCTACTGATAGATAGAGGTTGATGAGCTTCTTAAAGCTATATGGATTCCCAGAAGGAGACTTGGCCCTATGTCTCTGTCTGCCATGGATGAGCACATAAGGCTGATTAAGCAAAAGATCAAAAGAGGAAAACTTGTTGACTTACACTCCCCACCAAATCAGGTCCCTCAAGAAGTGGAGGCTAAGGTTGAACCTTTTGAGACAACACAACCTGGACCTCCTACTAAGTCTCAGCAAGCTTCATCTTCTGATCCACAATAGGGTTATGTCCTTTCTCAATTTTAACCCGTGAGAGAGGAAAACCAAACTGAGCAAGAAAAAGTTGATCAACAATGTGATGCAAGCCAGTCTTCTCAGTAAAAAAGTTTAAAGATGAGAAAAAGGATTGCTTCTAAACCAAAGTCTAAGAAGAAGAAGAGAAAGGAATGTATCTCCAAATCTCAAGATGAGTCAAGACATCTTGAGAATGTGCAACAAGAGGAAGCTCAATCAACTCCAATCCAAGTAGCTTCTCTGGTATCAGGAAGACACATCTTGTCTTGGACCTACTCTACTAATCCACAAAGATGGCATGTCACCAAAGATCAAGGTGTTAAAGATGTCTACACATGGCAAGACATGTTCAATCTACCTCTACATGATCTATTTGAGATGAGAAGACATTTTGAGAGTCTGAATGATCCTTACCATCTTATGAAGAAAGGCACGGTCATTATCATAATAAGGACTGTCAATATCTGAAGTCTTCAAATGTTTTGGTAACATCAGCCTAGCGGGAGTTTGTAAGGTTTCATATAAGACTGATGCAATCTAAAAGATCCAAATAGTCTGTCCTGCATGCATGCATAAAATGCTAAAGTAGAATGCTTCAGAAGTTTCACATTCTTCATTAGAAAACATTCTAAGTGTGAAATGTAACACCTGACCCCTTAGACCAACAATATTGTCCGCTTTGCCCATGAGGAGCTCACAGATTTACTTTTGGTTGCCCTAGTGAAAACTTCCCAGAAAGGTCACCCATCCCTAGATTGCTCTCATCTAAGCACGCTTAACTGTGAAGTTCTCCTCTCATCCAAAGCCAATACGTCCAAAACACGTTGTTGATGTTAGAGGCATGACATTCCTTATGAACCAAGAATCTCTCCTGTCCTCGTCCGATGTGAGATATATGTAGGGTGTCACAATCACCCCTTATTTGGACTAATCATCCTCGATGAGCCTGAGAAATATGGTGAAAACTTCCCAGGAAGGTCACCCATCCCTAGATTGCTCTCACCTAAGCACACTTAACTGTGGAGTTCTCCTCTCATCGACATCCAATACGCCAAACACGCGTTGTTGATGTTAGAGGCATGACGTTTCTTATGAGTCAGGAATCTTTCCTATCAACGTCCAATGTGGGATATATGTAGGGTGTTACAATTTCTGTAACACCCGACCCCTCACACCAATAATATTGTCTTCTTTGCCCACGAGTAGCTCACAGATTTGCTTTTGTTTATCCGGTGAAAACTTCCCTGGGAGGTCACCCGTCACTGGATTGCTCCTACCTGAGCACGCTTAACTGTAGAGTTCTTCTCTCATCCATAGCCAACACGCCCAAAACGCGTTGTTATGAACCAAGAATCTCTCCTGTCCACGACCGATGTGGGATATGTGTAGGGTGTCACAAGCACCCCTTGTTTGGACTCATCATCCTCGATGAGCCTGAGAAGTCACCAACCTTGGTGAGTTATGTCCCACACCTCGAACGACACAGGAGTGGCTTTGATATCATTCTATAACACCCGGCCCCTCACACTAATAATATTATCCACTTTGCGCACGAGGAGCTCACAGATTTGCTTTTGGTTTCCCGGGTGAAAACCTCCTAGGGAGGTCACCCATCCTTGGATTGCTCCCACCTGAGAACGCTTAACTGTGGAGTTCTCCTCTCATCCACAACCAATATGACCAAAACTCGTTGTTAATGTTAGAGGCCAGACATTCCTTATGAACCAGGAATCTCTCCTTTCCACATCCGATGCGGGATATGTGTAGGGTGTCACAGAAATATTCTGAAGCTAAGACCAATATCTTCCGAAGCCAAACATGAAGTCTTCCAAAGCTTCAGAGACGAAGTCTTTTGAAGCTAGTTTATGAGGACAGTTTTCTTCCGAAGACCTTTGAGTACATTCTTTATTTGATGTACCTTTTACCAATTACCATAAAGCTGGACCACCTTTCTGTTGCAACTCTGATTGGCTCACCAACTTTCACAAGTTGGTGAAAAGGTACATGTTTTGGTAAACTATACATTGAGGTCTTGAGTCTGTTTCTTTCTACTTTATTTACTTTTATCCTTTTTGTAATATATTAGGATGTGAGCTATGACATGTCATAGTCACTAGTTAAAAGATAATCTGCCTTTTGAATTTACATTGATTTTATTATTGTCTAGATCATGTATCCAACTGGCCTTTAAAGTATGGCTGATTGTAGGATGTAGTATAAAGTATCTCTGGTCCTTTGTATTTTTCTTTTTGCTTTGTAACACTTGTAAGGAACTAGAGAGAAATATAGAACATTCATGAAAAACCAAACACTTGTGTTATTTTGTTCTTGTTCTGTCTCTCAATTACTTGTGTTTCTTAGTATCATTGTAACTGCTTTCTAGTTCCCCATTTGATCTGTTAAGTGTTCTAAATCAATTTCTCCTCATTGTGTGTTGTGTTGTAAGTGACCAAACCCCTCAAACGGTTGCGATATGAAAGTAGTAGGTTAAAATTAAAAAAAGTTAAAATTTAAGAAAAAGAAAAAGATAAGTACAACCAATTAAACACATAGTACAACACACTAGTCATTAACACAATAGGTTGGTAGCATCTACTGGACTTCGACATTAACACAATAGGTTGGCAGCGACTCAAAGGCAAGCTCTAAACCAATCTAGCGTACACACACTTCAGTAGTTGGCATTGAGTTAAGACCAAGATCTCGGTACTATTCATCTGACTTTCAAGCAAACAATGCGAGTGTGCGAAGTGCAAAGGCCCCCATCTTCCCATCACGAAATTTGTTTTAAGATTGAAAGAAATAAGTTCACTTTTATATTAGAAGATAGTAATTCTAACGATACATTTTTTATTAATGGGAAATATTCTAATACAATAACGTTTACAAATACAACTAGAAAAATAAACATAAACTATATATATGTGCCAAAATTGATTTGAACATCCTTATTTAGTATATACTCCAACGACTTTTCATATAGTATTCTTAACATGAGTCCTTATCGCGTTCGAATCTTCAACTATACCCCTTGACTACAACAATTAACAAACAAAATATTGACGGTTGTGGCTGAGGATCGTGTAAGACACGAGTCCCCTAAAATAGATTTCGCATCTCTACTTAAGAAAACATGTCTGTCTTTCAGGGTATAACAGTCAAAGCATTATGTAGTGCCGGAGAGTGACTCGAGCCCGATAGATGACCAGGTATTATATGTGTTATGATGTTACATAAACAAAAGTTAAAGATGATGACGTACAAAGAACAATTTTAAGAGTGCTTCTTGCTAAATTTCTATAAAACTTGTTGACACTAAAGAAAATAATTTTCTTCATTCTTTTTTTTCAATTTCTCATCATGAGTTTAGTTATATACTTATGCCAAAGACTTCAGATTAATATGAGTTTTATGATTTACAAGCAAAACTTCCATTTGATTTATAAAATGTTTTATCAGACCAAATTATAACTCTTATTTTATTCATACATGTTTAGTGCCAATTTTAATAAAAATTATGATCAATAATAAAATTCATAAAATTTATTAAAACATTTGATCAAAACATAAAACATCCATGATAATCAATATATGACTTTATCAGCATTATGCAAGAAATTGTAATACTTTTCTATAATAATCACCCAAATTTCACTTTAGTTGTTCCGACCACTTAATTTTGAGTATCGATATTTAATTTATTTTAGGTTCAGTTTGGACATGGTATAGTTCTTACAAAACAAGAACTTAATCAAATAAATAAATATTTATTTATCTAACAAATACATAAATATAATTATTTTGTTTACAAAATTTCAACAACTAGACTCTCATTAAAGTTAATATTCTTATTTGGAGGACTAATCAAGGTAGAATCCCTATGGGGTTAGGTATCCATATACCATCTGTCATGTGTCTATTATGTAATGATGTCCCAGAATCGCATGTCATTTGTTTAACGTGTATCACATTTCTAATCATTTGTGGACGGTTATTAACCAATGGTGAAGGTTCACCCTATATACGGTTTTAAAGATATTATGAAAATTCAAGACTTGATTATGAGAGACAAATTGAAAAAGAAGAATTATGGCTTGATGCATTTAGAAAGCAACGAATATTTGGGTTTTTGATGACAAATATAACTCTGTTGAAAATTTTTATGGAGAGTACAAGTCAATGTATTATTTATAGATCAACAAACTTTCTCATAATATCAAGGTGAAATAAAACGAATGGTGATTCTTTAATATTGATCAAGTTTTTTTTCTTCTTTGGTTTCTCATTGTTTGCAGTATTAGCCCATGTCTATTGTTTTGATGGAATTTAATTTTGTTATTAAAAGAAAAGAGTAAGAATTCTAATAAGCTAACAAAAACATATAAAGTTATAAACAAAACTTCAATGTCACAAAATTACAAAATTCTGGTTGACCGCAAGTCAACTTGAAATTAGAACCACTCACGTCATTTTTCTAACACCGACGACCCACGAATTAACAAAGACCAAGTGTTGACCATATATTTCCAATAAAATAAATAATAATATGTTCACTCTTCAAATAAAACTAGTATTAACCTCCATGTGTTACAAAGAAGGATGTAAAACCATGTTAAATAGTATCAATAGCATATCATCGCAAGTGATCACCAACACCGAAATGCTCGTATTAGAGAAAAAATAAAAAATGAAAAAAATAAAATCAAACAAAATTTTGGCGTACAAATGTTGAACCACGTAAGCTAAACATAAAACATATTAAACAAACAGTAAGTTGATCTAGAACCAACGTGTTATCACAGAGTCGTCAAACGGGAAATATATAAGGGTACGAATGTTGATTCACCCACATGCACTGTGATTGTTACTAACAAAATTTATTCGGAAACGTAAAACAAAAAAGTATAAAATATAGAAGTATAGGGATCAAAGATGAAAACAAAATAAATACTAGGGGCTAAATTGTCAAAAATATGAAAGTAGTAGTTTAAAATTTTAAAAATAATAAAGTTTAAGAAAAAGACAAAGATAAGTATAACCAATTATACACATAGTAGAACACATTAATTATACAAAAGTTGGTAATCTACAAATACTAATCTATAGATACCAATAAAAGAATGTTTCTTTTGTCACTTATCATCTTTTACACCATATTTTTTATATATGTCATTATTCTAAACATCTTCACTTTATTTTTCCTTTAAAAGAGTATTAAAAGTAATTTAAACATTCAAACTATTTCTTTCTCTTTATAAAAATTAATTTGGTAAATGGATACATTTTTCTCTCTCATCTATATTTTTTAAAATCCAACTATGGTTTTAAAAAAAATTATTAAGAAAATTAAAATCCATAAATTTTTAAAACATTGAACCTTTTGAAACAAAATATTTTAAATCAATCCTTTTTTAAAATTAATAATAAAATATGAAATTTTCTAAAAGTAGTTTTATTAAAACAACCAGAATCATTCGAAACTAAAGTTTTTAATAAACAAGATTTTTATAAACAATAAACTTTTATAAGAAAATCTTAAAACAAATATTTAAAAAACAAATTAGATAAAATAGTTAAAAATAATATATTTTATCTCTTGAACAAGTACATATATATTATTTTATACATATCTTATATTAAAATATCGTACTGTAACTTTTCACGTTTATTATATACTATAATCCGTTTAATAAATGAGTTTATAGACTATCTATTTATCTATATATCAATCTATCTATAACATATATATTGTTTATTTACTTGAAAAGCTAGTCCTATGCAATTATAATTATATTTTATATTCAAACATTGTTTTACATTTCATAAATTTGTATTACTAAATATTTATTATTTTATTTATTAAACTCATGCAATACACGAGATACTAACCTAGTTAGTAATATATAAATTGAATAATTGCTTACGGGGTAGCTCATTTTATAAAAAGGGTTTAAATATTTTATTGGAAGGTACTGGCCAGATTCAAACACAGATACATATTAAATAAATTTGATGTAATTTACTATTAAACATAGGGTAGATTTGTTGTTAAAAAAATAAAATATTATATTATTAATGATAAATAAAACTTTGAAGTAATACTACTCGGTGTCGTTTTTGTTTTTTGTTAATAATCATATATTTAAAATCATATTTGATATTTTTAACCCAATAAACATTAAACTAAAAACACAAATATTGTAAATAATGGTGTACCAGAATAAGAAAGGATAATATAAGTATGTTACCATTTTGAAAGTTTCGACTAATTTCTTTCATAAACTTACAATAGTTGACTTGATGTGTGGTGAAACTCTAAGGCCGTTGTGTTAGTTTGATCGTGTTTAGACATTGATAAATCAAACCTAACACGAGCATGGCCATTGTCAAGAACTTGAAATCATATTTGAGACATAAACCTAAACATGATATCTATAGTTTAATAGTTGCATGAATAAAATCTTATTAATAATCAAAAATAAAAAAAAATTATGACATAAAAATGTAATGATAAGACATGTTTACCCTAGTTACCATTTTATTAAAGTTGTGTGATTAGTATACAACCATATGCCCTTAATTCCAACTTTTAGATTTTAATAAAAAGAAATCAAAGTACTTTATTTGATATAAAACATACTTTTACAAAAAACATTATAAAATAAACATGTTAAACAGGTCAACAAATACCGTATGAAACTAACCCGACGGTATTGAATTAGTGTCATGTCTAAACTTCACACCGTTAGAAGCATCTACTTATTCTCCTATATAAACCCCACCTTCCTTTTATTTCCCATTCAAATAATTCACTTTCATATTGACTCCTATCAATTCTTACTTTAGCAATGATAATGATGTTTGTTAAGATATTGTGCATAGTGGTGCTGTTGATGGTGTTGCAAACGATGATTGTACCAGAGGTGGAGGCGGTGACATGTGGCCAGGTCGTGGGCGTTATAACACCATGCCTCGGATACCTAAGGAACGGTGGGAATCCACCATCTGTTTGTTGTAACGGGATCAAAGCACTTAGGAATCAAGCACGGACCACAGCCGACCATAAGGCCATTTGTAATTGTATAAAGGCTGCTTCTTCGTCTTACCGTGGTGTTGGTGGAAATTACGCCGCTAGTCTCCCCGGAAAATGCGGAGTTAACATACCCTACAAGTTCAGCCCTTCCACAGATTGCAACAGGTTTAACATAAAATGAATTTATGTTGCAATAAAATTTGAAAACACATTACAACATATACATTTATCTACTTTAAATTTACAAATATAGAACCCTTTTCATATGTACTAAAATATGCTAACATGACTTTCTTAGGTGCTAGATAACACAGATGTATTTTTTAAATAGAAGATAAAAATTAATTATTTGTTTTTACAAAAGTTACAATATTTCTTTTGTCATTTTTAATAATTGAATACGGTATACATCAAATTTTCTTTATAAATTAATTGATTTTTATACCAAATGTATTACCCTACAAATTAGTTTCTTTCGTTTGGGTGAAATGTTGGAATGATTATTGTTATGCGTTTGAATGTTGATAATCATCAACCATCACCTCCACGTTGAGGGTTTTCATGGACTAGTTAACGCTCATGTCTTCGTTCACCTTCCTTTACGATTAAGGTAACGTTTATAGTAAAAATATATATTCAATTTAAAAAAAATTAAACAAATTATAGGCTTGACATTTGTCATTCTTTTGTTTTATAAAACAGGACATTTTGGTTATTATTTCAAATATATCAGCTAATTGTGTCTTATACGTTTATTGTACGTCAAATATTAGTTTATTGTGTCATATATTTTATGTTATTTTTTATATGTATTTATCATTGTATTTTAATTTTCATATAATTTTGTGTTGTTTTTATCATTTTTCTATATATTTTTATAAACTTGTCATATATTAATGTTTTTTATAATTAAAAGTATACAAGATAGATTTTCAACAATGTATTTTTTTAAACTTATAGTGTTGAAGATAATAAATACGTTATTTTTGTCATTTTTTATAGATTATATAAAGTTATTCTTATCTATCATTCTGTTTTATAATAACACTGCATAATTATGTTATATTATCAATTTATTTTTAAAAGTCATATTGTATAAAAATAATGTTATCTATCATTGTGTTTCATAATAGTGTACTCGTTTTAAAGATAAAAAAATTATTTTTATGGTGTAAATTTTAAAAAAATAATAATGTCAATGAAAGTTATAAATGTTAAAGAAAATAAAGAAACTTAAAAAAAATCAACAAAAGTGGTTATGCCTAAATACCCTTCTAACAATTTTTTTTTATTGTAATTTGATAACAACCATCAATTATACGAGATTAATGATTCATATTACGTTTTATAGTTTTAGTTTTGGTGGCGTTTTTAATTGAACTTTTATCTTAAATACAATCTCGACACACCTAAATCAAGTCATCATTATTATACAAAATTATAACTAGTATATGTAAAATTACTATAAGCATGTAGATCCACATCGTTAATAAATGGTTTAGGGTCGCGGAAGCTATGCGACGCTATGATGAGCCATTTATGCGGATCCTGCACCCGTGTCAGTCGAAGCGGAGAAGGAGACTAAGTCATCGGCCGTGCCGGGATTTATTTCCTACTTCCAGCAATATTACTAGGTTTAGAATGTTCGTTTAATTAACCTAGCTTTATACAATAATAGATTTGAAGAGATAGATGTGAAGAATTATTGTTAATAAATATAGTCAAACGAATATTTAGTCATTGGGAAGTAGGGTTCATAATTTTTGACATGTTAACAAGACACGAAATTAACAGATTTCGTGTTTTAAACTTATCAACACGTTAACATACGATAAAATTTGTATCTTAATATGTTAAAATAGTTGTTAACCTGTTAATACATGTTTATAATGGGAAGTGCTATTAGAAATCATTTATTCAAAGTTTCTAATTACATATCATGAAAATTGTAAGCTTTGTTTTTCATTTTTAATTCTCTAATTATATCTTGTTTTTATTGTTTAGGATCCAGTGAAGCGCAGAAGTTGAATAAAGAGTGGTGCACACAATGCCACGTCAATAAAGGCATAATATCTACTTTCGAACTGCCAGTCTCTTATTAATTTAGTGTATTTGATGTTTATTTGCCTTGATTTTCAATCTTTAAAACGTTGTTCGTATGGGTTATAAAGGCAATAAT
Source organism: Flaveria bidentis (assembly GCA_018326385.1). NCBI lineage: Eukaryota > Viridiplantae > Streptophyta > Magnoliopsida > Asterales > Asteraceae > Flaveria > Flaveria bidentis. The sequence continues at coordinate 3,040 of BJCM01083412.1, read as the reverse complement.
CTAAATTTTAAAATCCTAAAAATATATTAGTAATAAGTAATATTAATAGTGTTTTAGAAGAAACCTACTAGCAATATAATATGAGCGGTAGAGGGGAAAAGATGTTTGTATTATTGATTAGTATCTATTACATATGTGATAGATGGGATATATATACACATATATATACATATGCGTATACGTATACGTATACGTATACGTATACATATACATACATATACATACATATACATACATATACATACATATACATACATATACATATATATATATATATATATATATATATATATATATATATATATTTAAGGGTTGGTTACAATACAAAGTGTAACTTTCGTGCGAAGCGTACTTCACAAAGACACGACACGTTTTTTTGGTGGAGGAATAGCTTCGTGCACGTCACAATTATGCATATAATGTATACATCTGATTTATGGAACACCGTGAAATCACACTTCCTCCATTTGTGAATATAGATCCCGTTTGACATCGACCATTGCGGGATGAGACACATACCATGCATTTGCAAAACAAAACAAACTTGTTTTTGAATGGTTAGTGTAATACAAACCCATATATTTTATATCTTAAAGATATTGAAATATTTGTTTCACTCCATTCCATTGCCTTCTTGTCTGACATGAGCTATATATTACCAATAAGTTTTAAAAAAATATAGATCTTGTCGTGTATGGCTAGCAAGAAACATTAATGCCCCGATTACACTTAAGTATGACACTTCTGGACTAAGTTTCCTCTTCGTTTATTGGAGGTTGGAATAGGTCCTTTTTCACATAAAACAACCTTAATGGGAGTACTCACCGGATGTGATTAATCCATATAATATCTTTTGAGTAGTTTTTCGATGTGGCTATCTCCCATCTTTAATATGTTAAATTTGTAATGCAAGACAAAACTTTATCTTTTCAGGGTGTTCATTTCATATTCTTTTTTAAGTATTCAATTGCTTCATGGAGGCTATGGAACTCCATAGGAGTTGCATAAGTGTACCAAAAATGCCAGATTGTTTGAGCCATATAATGATTTTTTAATTTTTGATTGAAATATGATCTTGAGAACTTGTTGTATATGATGTTAGCAGCTTAAATCTTTCAGAAAGTTCATATAAATTTCAAAATAAAGTGAGCCATATAGGTAGGCGGTCACAACATCCATCATAAACATATTAATTCCTTCTTGTATTGCAAGACTAATAAGATAACATAAAGTTGATCCACCACTAGAGAGTACATTTCCTCATAATCAATCCTGGGTCTTTATGAAAATCATTGGACTACAAATCATTTTATCATATTATAAGCTTAGTTTGTACATTCTAAGCATCAAAAACACATTCATAACATGACCATAACAACGTAAGCACCTGGATCATACCCCATCCATATACACATACACAAGAACATACGTGTATAAATACCCACTTTATAAAAACATACATACATGCATTTCGAGCCCCAAAATTAGTTAAAACATGTAAAGATGGGGGTTCTAGAACTCACCTTTTGCAACTTTTGTGTATGACTTCCTCAAAACTCGAATGCAATTGAGTTCAACCACCTAGACACACACCAAAACACATACACACCCGAACACATACAAACACATAAGCATATAACCGAGGCTAGAATTAGCCAAGAATACTTAAAAAGATCGAATTCTTACCTTGAATCCAAATTCTCTTGTTCTTCTCTCTAAAATCCGAAGCTTTGTCTACTTTCTCTTTCTAAAAATAGTATTAAATGAGATGTGCAGTAGGTGTGGGTGGCCATGCCCACCTTTCTAAACAAAATTCTAATAAACTTTGTCTCTTGCACAACTTTAACCCCTCCACTAGGGTTTTATTGCATTTCTTTCTTTTATTTCGTTTTCTTTTAGAAAATCCAGGTGTTACATAAACAATCCTTATACACATGACTAATAGAGCTATATCACTTTGATCCAATCTAAATAGTTGTTTTTTATTCTTTTTTTCATATCAATTTTTTTCATAATATAAGTTTGACTTCGGATGCTCTTTTACTTTGAATGGTTTCATGGTCGGTTATTTACTAACAACTTGGGCTTTATATATCTAGTTTAACAAAAGAATGATTTAAGGCTCGATATGACTACTAAGGGTTAGCTGTCACACCCTCAATTTTCACAAACGGGATAATATGGTTAGGCGTGTGACATACCAGGATCTCAGCCATTAGTTACACCAAATGACGCAATAATTACAACACATAGTTGCTCAATTAATTTATAATTCCCAAAATCCGAGTTAAAATGAAAATATGAAGAAATTGCGGAAGCGTTTTAATCAATAATTCAAACAACACAAACACGCACAAAACCAAATAAGTATAATATGTAAAAAAATGCAATTGTTCTCTGTCGACCCAATAAATGATAAATGATATGATGTGATGATCCTAGACGTGCTCGCTTAAGATTCTAAAAGAAACATGCTAAAGTGTCAACACAAGGTTGGTGAGTTCACAGCTGTTGATAAAGAGAACATAATACTAAACTGATACATAAACAAAGTAATATCAGTAGATAGCTAGTCTATTTAACAAGTTACTAAGTGTATGAAGTTTGCAATCGAAGCTGACAATGTAAAAGAAAGCCTCGGCTATGAACACTAGGTCACAATAACATAAATTAGGTCAATTAAATACCCATTTGACGTACTGTTATGCTAGCACGACTAGCCCAGGTGGGGTTTGTCAAACTCATTAGATCTACTCAGAATTACCTCGCTAAAGTATATAAATTTGTGATATCCGGTAATTTTCCGTTATCCAACTCCGTTAGTTCCGCTAAGTTTTGCATACACGTGTCGTGAGCACACACTAGTTGTCGTTTAACGTTGGTGACGTAATAATAATTAATCATGTTAAATGGGTGATAATCTAATTGTTAATGTGATTATGATGTTATGTTTACGTGTTTATATGTTTTAAATGTTTATCGCGTAACGTGGAAACGTGTTTAATTATTCGTATATCTTGTGTTTTTGTAGAGATAAAAT
>BJCM01083409.1:0-11367 GCA_018326385.1 Flaveria bidentis | reverse complement strand
TGAACATGTTATATAGGCTTGCAGTTGTTAGACATGTTCTGAATCATTAAAGGTTCAAGAATATGTTTAACTAAGTAATCTGATTCAGTCGCATGACTGGACCATGCGAATGGGCCAATCGCACGACTGAACCTGGCGAATGAATCAATCGTATGACTCAGTCGCACGACTGAGCTAGTCGCTTGGCTCAGTCGTACGAATGAAGACTGTAACATATAAATACCACTTAATTCGTGGAATAAAGAGAGATTTCGAGAATTCATAACCCTAGCCATCCAAGTTCGTCCAGTTCGTCCCTTCCAAGTTCATAGAACGTTTCTGATCATTCCAAGTCTATTCTTAACGTATTCAAATCGTTAGGATTGATCAGATTAACGTTTTCCCTAATTGGATCGCCAATCAAATAGGATTCCACACTATTTGATCTGGTTTCATGTTGAATCAGTTAGTACTCCGTACGCAGTCGGTCCCAACACATTAGAAGGTTAATGATCAAATTTAATGATTAAAATTAAAATAGATTTAGTAGAAGAAAGAATAAAAGTAAAAACATAGAGTAATGATAATAACTGGATGTTAGGATGATTGAAATGTATAATATAAAAATAATAAAAGATTACCTTAGTATAAAGAATTCTTAAAATTTATTGTGAAATAAAATTCTTCAAATTGATCATAACCAATGGATGAAAGAAAGATATGAGAGTGAGATTTTAAGAGAATAATCGAATGAAAAGTGTGGCCTAAGGCTTGCTTTTATATTTGTGGTTAGGAGTAGGTTATGAATGGTGTTAATGGTGAGTTATAAGTCTTTCAAAAGGGGGTTATGATTGGAATTTGAAATAAATATAAAATTAAATAATTTAAGTAAATAAAAGAATACTTACAATTTAAACTTTAAATTTATTAAAACTTGACTTTTAATTTAACAACTTCTTTTTTAATAAATCTTTGTAGACTTTATAAATCTAATAAGAACTTGTAATTTAAATATCTATTTTAATTGAATATTTAAAATCTTATAAATATTAATAACGTTTTATAGACCTTACATATTTGTAAAAATAATGATCTTTTATTTTAATCCTTTATTTTAGTTTTATAATTAAAACTCATAAATGACAAATAAACTTCATGAATTTATAAAACATTATTCTATAAATCATGAAATTACCATGAATTTATTTTGTTAGGACTGTTTTCGTATGGAGTACTAACAGATTCTGTGTGAAACCATATCAAATAGTGCGGATTCCTATTTGATTGTCCAACCAATTAGTAAGAACGATAACCCGGTCGATATGACAATGAACTAAACGTTAAGAATGAGTAGGGATCAATCAAGATCGATCTTTGAAGTTGATTTGGCTGTTTAGGATGTTTTGGACGACTAGGGTTTATGAATATTTGTAATCTCTCAAAGTGTTGTCAAAAGTGTTATCTTTTTCCATGAATTAAGTGGTATTTACAAGTTTACAGTTTCCATTCGTATGACTGAACCATTAGCATGCTTTAGTCATTCGACTGAATCATGCGATTGAGTCATACACATGACCGAAGGTTCAGTCGTGTGAATGAGTCAATCTTATGTCAGTCTCCTAGTTCAGTCATGCAACTGGTCCATAAACATGATATATTCATGTGTATGCTCCATAAGTATGGTCCATTAGAAGGAATAATCACCCGATTAGGTTGAACACATTACTTAATCATTATTAACTAAGAACTATGTACAACAACCTCAAACCCATATAAGAAGTTCATACATATGAATTATACTTAACACAATTATAATTTGAAATAATTGAACATAAATAAACATCAAACACATATCATATTTCATTGACTCGTTACATTACACATGTGTAAGACATGAAAGACTTTTACATTTAAGCACATAAACTATGAACATCATGTATATACAAACTACCCCTTGGACCTAGTTTACCCTATTGTCTAACATTCTTCACATGTTCTTGAAACTTCTTGTACTTCTCTTTTCTTGTGACTCCTGCATGTATCTCAAACGCAAAGCCGAGTCGTATAACGTGTTGCAACTGAAGAGCTTGTATAATATCTTGCATGTCTTAAAACAGTGGCCACTTGTATAAAGTATAAACATCTTCAATAGTCAAGTTAGTAAGCCATATTAGGTCAAATACCCTGATAGTCTTAATCTTTCATTCTCTGCTCAAAACTATGACCGCTTCTCCCATCCTCCAATCATAATACCGCCATTTGAAGTGTGGAGTGAAGTCCTAAGGCATTTCCCGTAAGGTAATCTTGGACATTGTGCGTGGGGGAGTCCACTTCAACACCACCTTTGGTGTTCCAGATATAAGATCAACTTCAGACTTATGAATGAAACTCTTAGGTTGTTGAGGTCTGAAGTTTACCCATCTGGTGTGGTATTCTTTCTTCAATGCTGCCTCAAACCATCCCGACATCTTCCTTGGGTTGGCATACAAAAGATCTAAACATGCTAGTCGGTTGAGCTTAAAACCAGAAAGAGTCTTCAGATCATATGGATATTTGAAGTACTCAATCACCTTCTCTCTCTTTACAGCATACATATTCAAGTCTTCAAAATAAGCCCACATGATTATTTTGCTAGACACCTTCTGATATTTCTTGACTTTGTACAGTTTGGTGTAGGGATTATACTTTTGAGGTGAGCATTGGGCTTTCATTTCAGCAAAACAGGAGGCCCATTCAGCTTTCTTTAAATCAACATTAGCATCAAAAGCTTGGGCTTGACTTTCATCTTTCACCTTTTCTTTTCCACCTTGTTCAGCTTATCAAAAGTAGCACTGCCAAAAGTTTCACCCAAGTTGGGGATATCATTGCATACAGTGTCAGTGTACTCCGGTTAGTGTTCAGCTGTGATATCTTCAATCTCAATCTCATCGACATCCCATAGTTCCTCATCACTTAGAGCATCGAATCAGGAGCATCTTTGACAATTTCATTAGGATTCAGTCAGAACAACTCAGCTAGCTGCTAGTCGGTCAGATCATGTATGATTTCTCCTTCTTCGTGAGTGTAGATCACTAACCTTCTGACGATCCTTTACAAATCAAGAATCATAGTGAGTTGAGTCTTGATTTGTTAAAGGGGGATGCCATCATATTCATCTTGTTGTTGAGCTTCATCTATTTGATTTAAACATTCAACACATCACACATAAATCATTAATCAAGACATTGAAATAAAACAAACATAAATAATCATTATTTACATTAATGTAATACATAGTTCAAGTACAATAGTTTTAAATACATAAACATATAATCATTACTTTTGTCTTGATCGAGTGTCTCTTCGGTTGGAGGAGCTGAGGGCGAGTCTCTTTGATCTTGATTTCTCTTAGTGTGCCTCTCCTAAGTTGATGGATTTAAGGCTGATGTAGATGCATCACCTTCTTGATCATCATCTTGATCATCCTGTTTGTCCTTCCCACTTGGTCATGCTTCCTCATCATCTTCTTCTTCTTTAGATTCATCTTTATCATCCTCATCACCCTCTTTAATCTTTAAAGGCTCACTCTTAGACCCCTTCAGCTTTAGTAAGATCTTCTTGTTCTTTTTCTCCAAATCCTCAATCCTTGTTGGAGCATATATTGTCATATATAGTGTGTCTGTCACTTGATGAATAGTCTAGGCTTTATGTAATACACCTGATATGTTGTAAACACATGAAACTAAGTCATTTGCAGGAGCATATGCGAATAAGACTCAGTCGTACGACTAAGCCTTGCTAATGGGCCAGTCGTGCGACTGAGAGATACGATTGGGCCATTCGTAAGACTGAACAATAAGTATGGTCCAGTAGTACGTATGAACCATACGTATGGTCTAGTCGTATGATTGAACCATACGCATGGTCCAATCGCATGAATTGGCCCAGTTGCATCTGATATGGGCTGAGGCCTATAAATACTAGTTTCATTGTGTAGCGAGATTAAGGTGTGTGCATGGGGCGTAGGTACTAACGGATGAGAGTCTCGTTTTTTATGTTTAAACGAGCTTGTAATCATTAGGTTTTATAAATGAAACCATTATATTCTTGTTTGTTCTATTATTTGTCTCTTGGTTTTGATTTTGTTTCCTTCCGTCAAGAACATGCTCGGATGTCAACCGATCCAGCAACTTCACAATTGGTATAAGAGCAAGGTTACTGCTAGAATGATCTAACAATCATTCTAGCAACCCGAGCTCTTGATTTCTGGATCTATTTCAGGTTCTTTGACATTAAACCCACTTTGTGTTCTTCGTGTTTTGCTTAGATCTTGTTACGTGTGTTGTTTCTGAGTTAAAATCAAACCCGAAACCATGTTCTGATTACCCTTGCGACTCTTATGATGTCTATTTTGGTTTGGTTCATGTAAAAGTCATAAGATTAGGGTTTTTGGCAGCAATTGCGGCTGCAGATCAGAAAATCTCCGTTTAGAATGGTTCGTGTGACTAGACCATGAGACTGGAGCAGTCTTATGTCCAGTCGTGAGACTGGACCAGTCTTATGTGCATTCGTGTGACTGGACCAGTCATATGTCCAGTTGTGCGATTGGACCAGTCTTATTTCCAGTCGTGCGACTGGACAAGTCTTATGTCTAGTCGTGCGACTAGACCAGTCTTATGTCAAGTCGTATGTACAGTCGTGAGACTAGACAAGTCTTATGTCCAGTCGTGAGACTGGACCAGTCTTATGTTCAGTCATGCTACTGGACCAGCCATATGACCAGTTGCACAAGTATATCATTCGTATCATCCATTCACATGAATGTGATATTTGTCCTCCATGTCATACGAATGAATGGTGTTCCAGAGAACAAAAAAAAGTCTCAAACTACCTCTTGCACAGATTTGAGGTTAAGCAAAGCACATTCATCCTGAGGTTCTTTTGTCAAAAAAGTTCGATGGATACACAATTATTCGTTGGACTTCCAGAATAGATGAATGTAGTTAGAACACAAAAGAGAGTAGAGAAGATGTCAGCAGTCGGTGCTGATTTTGTGGGGTAGTGAGGAGCATCTGACTATTTATGGGCCAATCAAGTTATATTTATCCGCATAGAGTGGATTCTGATTCATAGGGGGAATCCATGTATAGAGAAATTGAAGACGCAATCAGAAAGTGATGATGTGAGTTGGTTTCTGATGATGAATCTAAGTGCATGCTGATTTGTTGAGATTGTCAACTGTGGATTGGAACCTTCTACTTTTTGCCCAACACACCATATGAAGACGCCAGGAGAGCACAACGTTTATCTATTGGGATGTGCTGAATTTGAGCAGGAATTTCTACAGGTGTTAATGTTAATCAGGTTAGCCTGTGTGAAGATTGAAGCAATGGAAAACTAATCGTGTCATTATCTGGAAAAATTATTCATATGGGGAATCTTGCTGCTATGATGGTGTTATGCAAAGTAAACGAAAGCTATTGTTCCTAAATTCATTTTCAGGGATATTGTAGCAAACTGACGGATCGGCAACGTTGGCTAATATGGTTTTTCATTTGATTTTATTGGAAACCAGAGCAAAGATTGACTGAAGATTGTAAGAGGTGTTATCTACTATTCATAAGCAACGTCCAAGGGAGAATTTGTTGGAGCATATATTGTCATATATAGTGTGTTCGTCGCTTGATGAATAGTCTAGGCTTAATATAATACACCTGATATGTTGTAAACACATGAAACGGAGTCATTCGCACGTGCATATGCGAATGAGACTCAGTCGTACGACCGAGCCTTGCTAATGGGCCAGTCGTGTGACTGAGAAATGCGATTGGGCCATTCGTAAGACTGAAGCATAAGTGTGGTCCAGTCGTATATTGAACCATACGTATGGTCCAGTTCTATGATTGAACCATACACATGGTCTAATTGCATGAATAGGCCCAGTTGCATCTGGTATGGGTTGAGGCCTATGAATACTAGTTTCATTGTATAGAGAGATTAAGGTGTGTGCCTGGGGCCTAGGTGTTTCCGGATGAGAGGGGAGATCATGCTCGATCTCCCCTTGGCAAGAGTCTTGATTCTTATGTTTAAGCGAGCTTGTAATCATTAGGTTTTATCAATGAAACCATTATATTCTTGTTCGTTCTATTGTTTGTCTCTTAGTTTTGATTTTGTTTCCTTCCGTCAAGAACACACTCGAATGTCAAACGATCCAACAACTTCACAATCCTTTTCACCGATGCCATCACCAACTCGTTTTGACCCTTAAGCGCATGGTGAGCTCGACCTAAAGCTCTCTCATACTATGCATTTTTCTCACTGAGCTGAGCGATTTGCTTGGCTTGAGCTGCATTTACCTCCATTAGCTGGTTAATCTGAGTAGCTCTCAAATCATCAGTAGCAATCAGCTTTTGCACGATGTGGTTTAGGTTAGCTACCTGTTCCTCTAGCCTGATATTGGGTAGAGTGGAGTCATGGGTCATTGGGGATTAGGTGGATGTACCGACTTGTTGAGTGGGGGTTGTGGTGGTGCATGTGGTGAAGATGGGAGAAGGAATGGGAATGGATTGTGGTGGAGTGGTTGTGGTAGTGGTGGTGGGAGCTATGGTAGTGGTGTGGTAGTTGTGGTAGTGGTGGTGGGAGCTATGGTAGTGGTGGTGGGAGCTGTGGTGGTGGTGGTAGGAGCTGTGGTATTGGTGGTGGCTGTTGTGATTAGGGTGATCCTTTGCCTCTTGATCTTTTTGCCGTAGGATTGGGCCATCCTTTTCTTCCTTGAGCCCTTGCAGACAGAGGATCCCCTATGAGTTGAGTGGCTAGTCTGGGGTGTAAGTAGGATCAGTGAAGTCTGTAGCACCACCCTTCGACCTAGCCTATCATCCACCAACCGCCTCTAACCCTTTCTTGGTGGCCATAACCCGGCTACTGACGTTCCTCACAAGAGGCTCATCATCAGATTCTTCCTCTTTATCCAGCAGGAAGTCTTAGTGGAAGGAAGCCTTCTCTGTTCCACCAGGAGCAACAGTGGTGTCATGTGGAGATGGTGGAGATATAGTAGAAGTTTCGGTGGCCCTCGATTGAGTGGGACCAATATCCCAACCACCTTGACCATTATCCTGGTCATCATCATTGTCGTTGTCTTCATCGGTGGGTACCACGATAGGCTCAACATCAGAATCACTATCATCGTGATGCCACTTCTTGCGAGAGGGCGCCATATTATCTTTACTGCTCAGATGCCCAAACAAAATCCTAACCAGGGGCTTCACCTACTTCCCCCGGTACACCTTCATTCTGCCTAATGTAGTGTCATCCATCACCTCTAGAATAACAACATCATCTCTCTCTTTTGGCAACAAAGGAAGCTTCTCATCAATGATCATCTGTAAGAAACGTGGGTACATACAGACGCCGTCCTTGCCTTTGGATTCTAGGTTCTCGATCAGATATGCAAAGAGCATGCGAGAAAACTGAACGGGTGGTTCAGTACTAGTGCAACGAATGCATTCTACATTTGTTCCGATAACTCATCAAATCCTCCTTGCCTTGAAGCTATCTAAGGCCCTGTTCCCAGGACACTTACAGCTGGTCGATCGTCGCACATAACACATACAAATACATTTAACTTTCATAAAACCTCGTAGCAGAATTATCAAAATAGACATCTCATTTCATTATAAAAGCTTTTGCCAAACAATACATCGTTATCAAGTTACAAAATACAAGTTGCATTACATCACACAAGCATTATAAATACGAATGCCATCCAAAAGAGCTGAGTAGCCGCCTCGTGCCATTCCCAGTAACTATTACCTGCCAACTGGTAGTTAATACACATCCTCATACTACCTTCTTTCTTCTTCATAAACAGGACCGGAGCACCCCAAGGAGAGATACTTGGCCTAATGAATCCCTTATCAAGCAGCTCTTGCAACTGCTCCATCAACTCTTTCATCTCCGTCGGAGCCAACCGATACGGTGCCTTGGCAACTGGTTGGGCACCCGATATCAGATCAATCTTAAACTTAATCTCTTTGTTAGGTGGCACTCCTGCTAAATCTTCTCGGAACATGTCTGGATAGTCACACACAGCCGGTACATCGAATAGTTGTGGTGTTGGCGAATCCACGTCCTTTACATAGGCCAAGTAGGCACTACATCCACGCCTCATGCACTTTCCCGCCACCGCCATTGAAATTACTTTCGGGATCATCGTGACCCGATCCCCATGAATCGTTACTGAACTCCCATTGGGTGCTGTCAACCGAATCATCTTTTTGTGACACATAATGTTCGCCTCGAATTCCGCTATCCAATCCATCCCAAGCACCAAATCGAAACCACCTAAGGTCATCATGAAGTGTCTAACCAGAAATTTACGACCTTGTAGTTCAACATCACAGTCTTCTATCATCTCAAAAATCTTGGTAGACTTACCTATGGCAGTTTCTACCTCAAAGGGTGCATCGGCATGTCTACTACTAACAGGCAGCTTAGCACCAAAAGCAGCAGAAATAAAACTTTTATTTGCACCCAAATCAAATAACACAGAATCTAAAGTTTGATTCACTAGAAACATACCGGACACAAATATCAGGGTCCGTCCTAGCTTCCTCCTGTGTCATAGTGAATGCCCTGGCGCTCGCCCTCGGTCATTCACTTCCCGTCTTCTTTACCCCAGAACCCTCAGCCCTTGGCTTCTTACAGTCCTTACTCATGTGGCCCTCCTCGCCACAGTTAAAACACCAGACCATACGATAGTCCTTTGATATGTGCCGCACCTTCCCACATTTGAAGCACGAGTTCGACCCCAGCCTGCACTCCACACTATGCTCTTTTCCAAACCTACCACACTTCTTCAAACCCGCACCCGATGGGACCACATGGCATTCGTCCACTCATGCCTTCTTGTTACCCATCGAGGCATCACCCCGACCAAACCTCTTCCCGTTCCAGTTCTGATCACCACCACCCTTCTAGCTACCTTCAGCCACCACCACCATGGCTCTCTCATTATACAATCTTCCTGCCAAATCCACCGCTGACCTAAACGTGCTCGGTCAGGCAGCGATCATGTGCCTACGAATATCCGCTGGCAAGCCCTGAATGTATCCTTTAATCTTTCATGACAAAGGCGTCACTTGATCCGGCACCAGGCGTGCTATCTTGTTCAACTTGGTGGTGTACTAGTGATATGTCATTGTTCCCGCCTCTAGCTGCAGGAACTCTCTCTCAACTTTATCCATTTTTCTATGAGAATGAACACCTCAATCACCAACTTCTTCAGTTCGGACCATCTCATCTCCTAATAGCTCACCTACCCTCAGCTTGGACAAAATTGTCCCACCAGCAAAAAGTTGAGTCCACAAAAGAGTGGGCAACAAACTTTACTTTCTGATCCTCCCGACACTCGCTGATATTTAAAACAACTTCCATTTCTCTCACCCATCAGTGAGCCACAACAGCGGTGCCGTTACCGTCAAAAGTAGGGGGCTTGCATCATTGAAACGCCCCATAGTTACAGCCTCGTTCCGCCTCCGGTGCAGGCTCTTCCTCTTCCTCCTCCTCGTCATCGAAGAGAATCGTTTCAGTCTGGGGCTGTCTTCTTTCGCCCGTAGGTTTACTTCTTTCCTTCCTCTCCCCCTCCTGTACAACTTTAATCACTTCAGTCACTACAGATGGTAGATAAACTTTTTCCAGAACCGCCTCTTTTACCGAGGCACTTAGATTGGCGCTCTCATCGCCACCCTCTGGATGAGGGGTCTCGAGTTCTTCATGAACCACATTTTCCACTCTGGGTCTTCCCCTCTTGGGTCGCGGCTCAGCACCACGACCTTCGCCACATGAAGCTTTAGAAGATCTACCACCGACCATTCGCACGCACACTGAAAGATTCAAACACTAACACGGTCATTTAAGGAAACAACTCAGTTTATGTCAAGTATAGTAAGTCCCTAATTACAGTGGCAAGTTGTGATTAGCAACTTACTTTACTCTTCACACCCCCAGCATTACCTATCCTGACTACATCAGTATCTAAATCTACAAACAACACATAACCACATAACATGCGCACGTAATACCGGTTATCATTATGAATATACCTAATGGCACGCAGCTACTCAGATTGGTATCCCTTCCCTTTCCGTCCCATTCTTAGTTTAAGTTAAGGTTTATTTTGAAAATTTAGCAATTTCACTTAAACTTTGGCTTCGAACCAACTTGTAAGGCCCCGTTCCCATGAGGCTTATAGTTGGTCGATCGTCGCACATAAAACATACATATACATTTAACTTTCATAAAACCTCACATCGGAATTATCAAAATAGACATCTCATTTCATTATAAAAGCTTTTGCAAAAATATACATCGTTATCAAGTTACAAAATACATGTTGCATTACATCGCAAAAGCATTATAAATATGGATGCCATCCAAAAGAGTTGAGTAGCCGCCTCGTGCCATCCCCAGCAACTATTACCTGCCAACTGGAGACACATAAAACTCAGCTTTGCTGAGTGAGTTCTAGTTTTATAGTAAAACATAATTTTCTTTCATTAAAACCATTCTTTACTTTCTTTGTGATCATACATCATACGTACACATAGATAATATCATTATTATCTTCATCGTTCATCCGTTAATTTTCATTCATTCATACATTTTTCTTTCATTCGTTCATTCATCGTTACATCTTTTCGTTCCGTCAAAACCATGAACTTTACCCTTCCGTCATGCATATAGCTGGTACTTGACCAAAGTCTATCATAGACCTTCCATCATGGTGTACAACACCCTGGCCGCAGTACCGAATTCCGTCATGCATAAAGCTAGTACTGGGCCGAAGCCTATAATAGACCTTCCATCATTGGGTACAACATCCTGGCCATAGGATCGAAGGTAAGCAACAATGGTTCCATACAAAGGTCAATCACAAAGAAAGACCCCGATGTTTATCCTTCTGGGGTGGCGAATCCACACACCGTTGGGCTAACACCGTACATGGGGCGTGTTCCGACATACAAGGCTTGCAAGACTTTCATTACTTCCATCGTCATTAATGCATGCATTCATTCATCATGTTCCTCTTTTCATTATCTTCCACTTTACTTTACATATTACTTTCCTTTCATTCATTAACATTCCACGTAAAGCCAAGGGAAAATAATCATACATAAGAATAAGGAACATCATCATACACGATCAACATGATCATGCATAATCATACAACATCATACACCATTATCATCATCATCTACGCCCAACATAACCTCTAAGGCCTCAAAAGTCATCTTAAAGGAGCTTACGGGAACCTTCCACATCAAAACTTACTTCTTCACTTTTCCCCGAAAGTCAGTAAATACACTATGTTTTCCTCGGGTACACCAACCCTACTTGGGTGTATGGGCACCC
>BJCM01083408.1:0-23650 GCA_018326385.1 Flaveria bidentis | reverse complement strand
CGTGTACCAATACATAGTATCAATAGATATAACATTAAACAATCAACAAACATTCACAGAAGAGTTTTTCATTTCATAGATTCAACATTACATATGTGTTACAAGATGAAAGTCTATTACATTTAAGATCACTAGACTAGAACTAGGGACATGTGTATCAACAGATAGTTTGAATGATTTTCCATGCTTGATTAATTGAGTTATTATTAAACTTTAAGGCTCGAACGGCTATGTTAAGGATGCTTCAGTTATTCAATCGAATCATGTTTGTAACCATTGATTAAACAAAATTAAAGTTGTATTCAAGTTCGAAACAGTCTCGCGAAGTGATTGGAACGTTTTGAGGTTAGAAACTAGAGAGGAAATAGGCGTTTGGAGGGCACCAGAGCTCGGCCGGAGGTGGCCTGAGCTCGCTGCTGGAAACACGGGACCAAGGGGGAAAATTTTGAGTTTTGGTTATAAATTTACAGCTTTTGCCCCTGTGGTTTAATAGTTGTCATTTTATGTTTAAACTTATATTTTAAGTTTCAAAATTGGCCAAATAATCCCCTGGACTTAAATTAATCTTTAGGTTTTAAATATTTTATAACTTATTATTATTATTATCATTATTATTATTATTATCATTATTATTATTATTATTATTATTATTATTATTATTGTTATTATTATTATTATTACTACTACTATTATTATTGGTATTAAAGGCATAATTATTAGTGTTATAGTAGTTTAATAGTTATATTATTAAGATTTATATTAAAATTTAAATGACAAACTAACAAGTAAACGTAAGTAATCCAAAAATTTCATAAAAGGCATAACTAGTCCTTACAATAATTTAACAAAGTTAACTTTTAATTTAACGAAAATACAAGATGTTACAGTCTCCCTAACTTAAAAGAATTTCGTCCCGAAATCAATAATGAAACTAAATGAATAAAAATGGGTATTTCTTCGTCATGTGCTCATCACATTCCCAAGTAAATTCAGTGCCACGCTTATTCTCTCAACGAACTTTGACAATTGCGATAGTTGTGGTGCTAGTCTTTTCATAATACGATCCATAATTTCAACGGGTTTCTCAACAAAGTGCAATGACTCGTCGATCTGGATGTCTTCCAACGAAACATGCATACTTTCGTCAGCCAAGCACTTTCTCAAATTTGAGACGTGGAACACAGGATGAACTCCACTAAGGTCGGAAGGTAGTTCCCGTTTATAAGCCACTTTCCCAATCCTTTTTAGGATTTTAAAAGGCCCTACAAATCTCAGAGCCAGTTTACCCTTCTTTCCAAAGTGAACAACACATTTCCACGGTGAAACCTTAAAAAGAACCATGTCCCCAACTTGGAATTCCAATGGTTTACGTCGCTTACCCTTTGTCGATTTCTTGCTACTATAAGGTTCTTATGAAATATAGAGACTTTATCGGTCGTTTTTTGTATAAGTTCAGGACCAATGATAAAGTTTTCACCAATGTTGGTCCATCAAATCGGTGAACGACATTTACGACCATAAAGTGCTTCGAACGGTGCCATCTTGATACTCGAGTGATAGCTATTGTTATACGAAAATTCCGCGAGCGGTAGATGCATATCCCAATCACCACCAAAGTCAAGAACATAAAGGTGTAACAAATCCTCCAAGGTTTGGGTGGTTCGCTCGGTTTGACCATCAGTTTGAGGATGGTAAGCTATGGCTTAGATCCAATTGAGTACCCAAGAGTTCTTGCATAGACGACCAAAAGTGCGAAGTGAAACGAGCATCTCGGTCGGATATGATGTGTAGAGGTGCCCCATGACGACTTACAACTTCATCAACGTATATCCGAGCCAACCTCGATGTCTTGTAAGTGTCACGTATGGGTATAAAATATGCCGACTTAATAAATCGGTCAACGATCACCCATATGCTATCATGTCCACGAGAAATTCGGGGTAGCTTGGTTATGAAGTCCATGGATATGTGTTCCCACTTCCACATAGAAATCTCGGGTTGCTCAAGTAATCAACTTGGACGTTGATGTTCAGCTTTAACCATCATACACGTGAGGAACTTAGCTACATAAGTCGCTATGTCCTTCTTCATTCCAAGCCACCAATATTGACCACGCAGGTCCATGTACATTTTATCGGAGCCATGATGAATAGAATAATGAGTTTGATGGGCTTAGTTCATAATAAAGGTACCAAGATTATCATGATTTGGAACCCAAATTCGATTCGCAAAATACATTAATCCATTGGGTTTCATTTCCAATTGAGTTAGAAGATTATGCTCCAGTTCATCCTTCATTCTTTCTTCTTATTGCACCACTTGTTGAGCCTCTAAGATACTAGACTCGATGTCACTATCTATTCTCAAGTTTTGTAGCAGTACAGTAGTCTCGTTGACATCTAGTCGGATCTCAGTATCAAACTCACCCAAAGTGTCAAACCGTTGTTGTCGGTCGCGAATTTCTTGGAATGAGATCGTCTTGTTATTACTCTTTTGGCTTAAAGAATCGACTACAACATTTGCCTTACCAGGATGGTAACAAATGTTACAATCATAGTCACTAATCAACTCCACCCAACGATGTTGTCTCATATTGAGATCTTTTTGATTAAAAACGTGTTGAAGGCTTTTGTGATCGGTGTAGACAATGCATTGTGTACCACATAGGTAGTGTCTTCAAATCTTCAAAGCAAAAAATGACAGTTCCAAGCTCGAGATCATGTGTTATGTAATTTACCTCGTGGACCTTCAATTGTCTTGATGCATAAGTTATGACCTTCCCTTGTTGGATGAGAACACAACCAAGGCCTTGTTTTGATGCATCACAATATACGGTGAAATCGTCGTTTCCATCGGGTAGAGTCAAGATAGGAGCATTGCACAACTTGTGCTTTAACGCTTCAAAAGCTTCTTCTTGCTCGGAACCCCACTCGAATGGTTTATTCTTCTATGTCAAAGATGTGAGTGGCTTCGTGATTCTCGAAAAGTTTGCAATGAATCGTCGATAATAACCAGCAAGACCAAGAAAAGATCGAACTTTAGTTGGAGTTGTAGGAACACACCAATTCTTCACAGCTTCAACCTTTGCAGGGTCAACGTGAATTCCTTGGCTATTCACCACGTGTCTTATAAACTAAAATTCCTCAAGCCAGAATTTACACTTTAAGAACTTCGCATACAATTGCCCTTTCTTCAACAACTCAAGAACTAGTCGCAAATGCAGTTCGTGATTGGTGTTGGACTTGGAATAGATAAGTATGTCATCAATGAAGACGATCACAAACTTGTCTAGATAAGGCTTGCATACTCGATTCATGAGATCCATGAGGACAACAAGTGCATTTATTAAACCAAAAGGCATAACCATGAACTCATAGTGCCCATATCGAGTATGGAACGTAGTCTTTGGGATATCATCATCATGGACTCGTAATTGATGATATCGAGAATGTAGATCAATCTTCGAGAATATAGCAGCTCCTTAAAGTTGATCTAACAAGTAATCGATATGAGGAAGAGGATAACGATTCTTGATGGTAAGCTTGTTAAGTTTACGATAGTCGATGCACATACGAAACGATCCATCTTTCTTCTTTACAAAAAGAACAAGTGCACCCCAAGGCGAAGAGCTAGGACGAATAAAGCCCTTCTCGGATAGTTTCTTGAAGTTGACTAGAGAGTTCTTGCATTTCCAATGGTGCAAGCCGATATGGTGACTTAGCCATGGGGTTTGCTCCCGGAATCAAATTGATTTTAAACTCGACTTCATGCATGGGAGGTAAACCACTAAGGTCATCGGGAAATACTTCAGGAAAGTCTCGTACGATCGGGACATCCTTAAGATCTTTCCTTTTGACTTTCGTGTTGACCACGTAAGCCAAGAAGGCCATATACTCTTGCTTAAGCACTTTCGGGCTTGAGTTCAAGACATGAGTTTAAGCCCTTTGGAGGATTTTTTGCCGAACACTTTCAATGTATCCTGAGAGGGTAACGGTATACGAATGCACTTCTCAAAATAAATGATCTCGGCATGGTGTTTGGCTAACTAATCCATGCCAATAATGACGTCAAAGCTTCCAAGTTTCATAGGAATAAAATTGATAAGGAAATCGTACGTGTCAAGACTTAAGATACAATCACGAATAATGACATCAACGGTGATCGGCTCTCCATCGGCGACTTCAACGGTGAGAGGTGTTTCTAGTTTTGTATGTGGCTTAGCAAGAATGGGTTCAAATTCTAACGAAACAAAACTCTTATCAGCTCCAGAGTCAAATAGAACGTATGCATAAGTATTATTAATAAGGAACATACCTGTTTAATTTTAAAGGTATTTAACGATACATGTAATGCATGAAAGACTTAGGTCATAAAAGTTAAGGGTAAGTTAACATACTATTTACCATATCGTTATTTGCTTGTGCTTGATTTGTATTAATGTTGAAAGCACGTCCTTGGGCTTGCAGAACATTACCCACAAGACGAGGTCATTGTGGGCGAAAATGGCCAGGTTCCCCATAGTTGTAGCTAACATGGTTCGTGACCATCGTGGCGTTATTAGGTGCACGGTGGCAAGTCGCCACCAAGTGACCATATTTACCGCATAAGGTACAGATGCGGCACAAGACGTTCTCTGGATGATGGTACCTACATGTGTTACACATAGGTTAAGGACCAGCATAGGCCCTAGCCCCAGACACTTGTGCCACAGGTGCAGCCGCAGGTACAAGTTGTCTTTGAGGTTGTTTGAGTGCAGCCACAACATAGTTGCGCACCAGTGTGAACTTGCGCTTCTTGTTGTTGTTGTTGTTGTTGTAAGGCGGTTCGGCTTTGGTCTCTTTAACAGCCTTGATAGCTGTCTTTTCCACCTTCTTTGCACCCTTCACAAACATGGTGCCTGCTCGTATATGATTCTCGGTGAGTTGAGCGGTGATACTGATGGCATCTTGAATTTGGGGTGGTACACCCTTGATGAACTTCTCGATGTTACGAGGGACAGTGTCGACCATATGGGGAAGCAATATACTCAACTCATGATGTCTAGTTGAGTAGGCCAAATGGTCACCACCATCTTGCGTCAAGTTCCAAAATTCTTCCTCTAGTTTTTGTAGTTCACTCCTCTGGCAGAACTTCGTAAAGGCAATGTTCTTGAACTCATCCCAAGAGAGTGCCAAAATAGCATCAGCTCCTCGATTTCTCTTCTTGCTATTCCACCAAGTAAGTGCCCTTTGTTGGAACATACTAGTGGTATAACAAACTTTGAGTGCCTCGGGACACTCATAATTGACAAAGGTGTTCTCCATGCTCTCGAACTAGTCAAGAAGACCAGTGACTCCTTCCTTGCCACTATAACTAGTGGGCTTGCAAGAACTAAAGTGCTTGAAGGTACAAGTTTGGTTATTGCGCCCTTGGTTAGCACTATTCTCTCCTTGACCATTTTCATTGTTGCTATAATTGGTCATCAAAGTGCTGTTGAGTTCAGCAACCATGGTCGAAATGACGGTAGTCATTTGCCGGGCAATCATGGCGGCTAGCTTACGATCGGAACTTCTATGCTTTCCATAGTGACGAGACATGTTGGATATATAAAATAAGTTAGTCACGAGAATAAGGATAACAAAGGAAAGTAATTCAAACACGGATAAGTCAAAAGTTGTAACGCACATGGAATGGTTCCATTTGGTAACACATTACCATTTGGAAACGTTGACACGTCAAGGTAAATTATTTGACTTAGGAATTTGTGTATATTGACCATAGTTTATCACTCATCCCAGAAATCCCCAGGTAAGCATAACTAGTCTCACAGGATTTATATGGAATTCTTGCCTTAGCCCGAAGGCCTTTTGCCAGGAAAACCAGGATACAAGTGTCTATGAGTCACACAAATTTCTTAGGTTCATGAAATCAAAATCTTGATGAGATTTTCATAGATTAGACATAGAGTCTAAGGAATTAAACCCACGATAATAAGTGTACGTTCCCACGTATTGTCAAGAATAAGTTCAAGAAGTTTCATTTGTCGGGGAGAGTCAAAGAGTCAAGGATAAGTTTAGGGAGACAAGCAACAAAGTTTAAACATTTATAAGGCAATCCTATGCTAGGTCACCATTTCTAATAACCTAAATCCCTATAGTTATGGGCTCTGATACCAATTTGTCACACCCCAACCTTGATGGCGGAATCATCAAGATGTGAGTTAAGATTGTTCACAGCCACATAACGCTAAATTTAAATGTAAATATTAAAATTATAAGTTTCAAATGAAATACAAACATATGTCAAACATGAAATAGTTCCAAACAAAAAAAAGCATAACATAATCATTTTATTCATTTAACTATGTCCAAATCATAGTTTATTACAAGCTTCAAATGATGACTTCAAACTTAGGTATTTCCTGAAACATATTAAAAATAAAAGGTCAACTACAAAGTTGGTGAGTTTCCAAGGGTTTTACATACATAATATATCAAAGATTACAAGTAGCCATTCATGTCATAGGTTATGAGTTAGTAAGTTTATAGAACACATATCGCTACAACCAAACCTCAACTTGATTACAAGTTTATATGATTGGCTAAGTGTACTTGGTTCCCATGATGAACAAGTCATACGTCATCAAGAGTCGGCAATACATCGTCTTTAGCACCAAATAGGCTTGTCAGGCCCAAAGATCTAAGACGTCGCCAGCCTAGCAATAGTTAATGATTGTAAACAAAATATGTATCTCAATTAAGACTTACAACAATACCAATAACCATGACAAAAAGTAAATATGAATTGCAAGTGTTTTACAAGTTTAAACGTTTACAAGTGTATGTTGATAAGGTAACATGTTTCACCCCAAAATAGTGTGAGATAATAAATAAAGGGGCAAGGAAACTCACATGTCAAATAAGTATATAATAGAGATTAATAAGAATAATAAACGTCGTACCAAACGTAAGCCTTCACAAGGTACCTATATACATATATATACAAGATTTAACGTCTAAATATAGGTTTAACAATTTAACGGAGGATCAGGGTTTTAAGTGGAATTCAGGAATTTTTGTAAATACGTTAATTATTTTTAATAAGGAAATTTACCATTTATATATTTTAATGGAGAAAAAAATTAAACCATTTGTAACAAATAAAGGTTAAATATAAAATTTCAATAGACACTTGAAAATAATCACGATTTAAAAAGGTTACGTTTGGACAAATAATAATTCATTATTTATTATTTGAAATTCATTTTAAGAGAAATAACCAAGAATAACCTTTGTAAAAAGGTTTTATTAAAATTTATTTAATTTTCTAAATTTTAATAAAAATTTAGAAAATTATTTGGTGTCTATAAAAATATTTAAAGTTTACAAAAACTATTTTTATAATTGTTAAAAATTTGCTATAATTAATTAAGTGTTAAAAAGCCTAAAAAATAGATGAGGGAGCCTAGGTTCAAACCCGGGACCTTTTGGTGGAAGGGTAGTGACTTAACCGGTGAACCAGGGCCTTCGCCTTAATTTACTTTGGTTTCAAACTCTTTTAAACCTAAATTAGAAGTTCCCCCTTTTCACCAAGAACCCTAGGTTCGTTTGGATCCAAATCGAAGCACCAAAGGATCGTGTGAATGTTGGTAACCATGGGGCTTTTGTTCCCCATGTATAAACGAGTGAGTAGACGTATTCAATTCCCCGAGTCGATTTGAAACGATTCTAGGGACAACCGAAGAACAAGTCGCGGTCATAGATATCCAATGGATGAGCAAACCTCATTGGTAATCAAATTAAACTTGTGGGTAGCTTCGTTTGATGAGTTAAACTTGAAACCCCTTATCAATTCGAGTTCAGAATATCGGATGGACGGTGTACAACTCAACTACAGGTTGTGATGAAGATGGAATCGAATAGGGTATTTGTGTGGGTTTCAGGTGGGATTAGGAGTATAGATAGATTAGGGATAGTTAAACGATTGTCCATGCTTGATTAATTGAGTTATTATTAAACTTTAAGGCTTGAACGACTATGTTAAGGATGTTTCGGTTATTCAATCGAATCATGTTTGTAACCATTGATTAAACGAAATTAAAGTTGTATTCAATTTTGAAACGGTCTCACGAAGTGATTGGAACGTTTTGAGGTTAGAAACTAGAGAGGAAATAGGCGTTTGGAGGGGACCGGAGCTCGGCCGGAGGTGGCCAGAGCTCGCTGCTGGAAACACGGGACCAAGGGGGAAATTTTGAGTTTTGGTTATAAATTTACAGCTTTGGCCCCTATGGTTTAATAGTTGACAATTTATGTTTAAACTTATATTTTAAGTTTCAAAATTGGCCAAATAACCCCCTGGACTTAAATTAATCTTTAGGTTTTAAATATTTTATAACTTATTATTATTATCATTATCATTATTATTATTATTATTATTATTATTATTATTGTTATTATTATTATTATTATTATTATTACTATTATTATTGGTATTAAAGACATAATTATTAGTGTTACAGTAATTTAATAGTTATATTATTAAGATTTATATTAAAAATTAAATGACAAACTAATAAGTAAACGTAAGTAACCCACAAATTTCATAAAAAGGCATAACTAGTCCTTACAATAATTTAACAAAGTTAACTTTTAATTTAACGAAAATACGAGATGTTACAGTATGTCTATCATATAAGGCTCACAAATATTTCAAATAATCATGACAAGTTTTGTAAACAAATTGCTAGTGCAATACAAGTTTCAAGATGGTATGCAAATGTATGGTTATAAGGTTAACATGTTTTACCCCAAGAGGTGTAAATAAATTAAAAATGGATATGAAAACTCATATGATATATAAGATGAACTTAAGAAAATAACAAGAAAAATAAGATTGCTCAAATGATTCTTTTTACAAAATACCTAAACGTGTAAGTTTCAAGATTAAGTTATCAACGATTAAATTCAAGAAATAATTCGATGAAGGTCTAGGATAGATTATAAGAATTGGAGGGGGGTTGATAATTGGTTTAAATAATTTACCCAAATGTATTTTGATTAAATATTGATGAAATTAGTTGGTTAAATAATCGTTTTGAAAATGATACTTAAGTTATTAGGAAAATTGAATAGTTTCCGATTCATAATATTTGATAATTGAAAATTGAAATATAAAGTGTGAAAATAATTAATTTAATAATTTGTAGATAACAACTTGTTCAAAATAATAATTTATTATTTAAACAAGTTGTTAAATAACTTATTTAATTTCAAGACCATTTTACAAGATTACAAGAAATAAACTTTCAAATAATCCTTATTATAATTTATTTATTAAGAAATTATATAATTATTTTGTTTGAAAATTTACATAAAATAATTTGATAGCTTTTAGAATAATTTTAGTTAACAAAATTAATTTTTATAATAATTATAAATTTTCTGTAATTTTATTAAATAGAGAAAAACTTTAAAAAATATTGAGGGTGCCCGGGGTCGAACCCGGGACCTCATGTGTAAAGGACCATGATCTTAACCGGTAGGCTGGTGTGACATACGTCATTCTCAGGTCCATTAGTTAATCCAAAGATTGTTATTATACATTTATGCATTATATGTTTCGGGTAATTAATTTGTTCATAATTGCATGTAATATTTTCGTTAGCAAGTCGCGTTAAATCTTAATTTATATAATAATAAAATATATTAATGTTATATATATTATGTCATTATTGTTATCATATTATTAATATCATAAATATTATTGTTATTATTATTGTTACTATATTTATTATTAGTATTATTATTGTTAACAATATTAATATTATTATTATGTAGTTTAAGGTAAAATACGTAAATTAGTCAAACTTGAGGGGATAATTATTTAAATTTTGATGGACCTAAGTGCAAATTAAGATACATACGAGTTCTTAAAATCAATTCAAACCGTCGTTGGTTGCGAGCGTCTCACCGTCTTGATTTTCCGCAGGTAAACAATCACCATAACACTCGTTTCGTTTCATTTCGTCGGGTTTTGTTGTGGTCTTGTTCGGGTTATTTTTCGGTGGTTTCCCGGTGTTGTAACCAGTAGCACAGGTGCTAGCGTGTTTCGCTGTGATGTCGCGGTGGTGCCACGGTGGTCCGGTCGTTTGTGTATTCTTGTATGTGTGGGTGTGTGGTGTGATCGGTGTGTGTTGAATGTATGATATGCGTGGGCGTGGTTTATATATTAAGTGTGTGTGCGTATCTGTTGTTTATTAAGTGTGTGTACGTGTGTTTTGTTTATAAATTAAGTTAAGGGTTGCTGTGCATGTTTGATATATATATATATAATCTTGGGTGACATGGTATATGTGGTTGAAACCATGAGAATGTGGATGTGTGTAGTGTGTGTTATATGTATGTAGATGTATGTATATGTATATTATGAATATATAGATATATACACAGGTGTTATGGCATATTTGTGTGTGGGTATGTCAAATGAAACATATAATAAGCATTGGTTGGATTCTCGAGTCATTTGTGATTAATTAGGGGATTGAGATCAAAGGATAATTGTCGTAAATCGGGTCATTTTGTAAATGTAATAACTTGGTCATAAGAGTCCAAAATGGACGAGTTTAAAGTCTAAAACTAAGTTCTAGAAATCTACTTTCCAACCTAATTGGTCTCTTCAAAAAAAAACATAAAGTTTTGAGCCTCTAAACAGATGATACAAAAATATTGGTAAAAACTGAATTTTCAGGCAGATTATTGGTTCAACTTTAGAAACACATGTCTCTCAATCTTTATCAAAACAATGTGATATTGTACAGGAAGTTAATTCCTTGTGTTAGCTTTCAAAACTAAGTGGTCTCCTATGATTTCGTTCTCGTTTCTACCTCCAAATTGATTTTACAAAATATGTTTGCAAATTGTAAGGTATGCTGATCTATTTTCTAAAAATTACTTATTTGAGGGTAATAATTTAAACAACTAATAAAATTAGCTAATAATTGAAAATGAAGATTGATAATATGAATTTTTAGTGACATGAAATCCATAAGTTGGTGACTTTTGTAAATCAAATAACACCAAATATAAATATAACATAAAATTTTATGTGTCAAACTTAACAAGAAAATGCCACAACAACAACGACCATGTAATTTGACACAAGTTTGAATACTAATCAACAAAACCTAGCTTTTTAGTGATCTAAGTAGCATGTCTGGTTGTGAGAGTGTTAACAAGACCAATTACCAAAGTAAGCTAGTTAGTTTTGAATGAATAGTAATCCTCGTATGTGTTGTTGTTTGTAGGTTGCTAAGTTTGTGGTTAAAGTACAATCTTCTGCATATTAACGAATGTGAGTTTCATGGACCCGTTTTATTACAAATATTTACAAACATCAAGTGGGAAAAGTATGCTCAATCCTTTTTACGTTGTGAACTTATTTACATCTTTGGAACTATTGTGTTTACTGTTAGTAAGTTAATATCTAGTACATGCATGAGGTAGCTATGTGGTTATTTATTCAAAACTATTTAACTCCGGTGATGGAGCCGACGTATAGGTATTGATAGTATTATTGGGTTGACACCCCCATCCTTGTTTGTAGGTATATTAGTTGGGACTGACAATGGCCAGGAACGGGCCCTAGGGTGAATATGTTCTGACAAGTTCTATGTACGTCGTAGGTTTAGTTGTGATGCTCATTTTTACATGTGATAGTACTTGTTATACTGTATGCACTAATGTCCTACAAAACTTTTACACAACATCAAGTTTTGTTTATTATATCTAAACCTGCGAACTCACCAACAATATGTTGACCTTTTTGAGCATATCTTTTCATGTAACAATTATTAAAGATAGCTAGAGATGTTGCCTTAGCGACGACCCTAGGATTGCATTATTTAAACTTATTGGATATTTTGACAATTATGTGGGATTTCTTTTATTATTCATATTTTGTCAACTTGTTACTGGATTGTGGGATTTACATTTCTTTGGTCTATTTGGCTATGTCTGTCGTGGAATTGACTAACTACGACACAAGTCTCCATTTGTGTTTGGTGATGTCATGACACGTTGACTATTAATCATTTAATGCAATCTCTATTAACTAACAATGTGTTATGACGATCCCGTCCATTACAACCTCGTGTTTTCGCTATAAGTGGGGGTGTGACAGCAGGGGCGCCTATGCTTGTTAAGAGTCGAGTTCTAATTCTTAAAAGCATTAATTACATGAACTCCCAATTCCATATGAACCCTAGAACAATTTTGATCCAAATTGAACATCAAATCGATGTTAATAACCTAATCAATATTGGGGCTTTTAATCCCCAAATGAAAACAAGTATGTGTGTGTTTAATTACCTACAAGATGAACGAATCAATGTGTTCTAGCTCGATACTGCTTCAGTCCACTTGCGAAGAACATAGGTGATTGAGATCGTTGATTGAATGAGTGTTTCAAGTAATTGAAGTTATAGAGGGTTGAAAGGGATCAAAGGGGACCTTTGTCCTATGTTAAATAGTCTCGATTCGATGTGGTTCAATATAAATGATTTCGATTTGAATATGAATGTAGAAGGGTTCAATTCGATGTTTAACTCACCGTTTATTCTGAAATTAAGATCATTAACGAGATAGAATCGATTAGTCGAATATGTATGCTTGATTAGTTGGGTTATTATCAGGTCTTTATTGTTGAACGGTTCAAGATCGGAGGATGTTGGTTACTCAAGGGTGTTTACTCTCATAGCTGAGGTTAAAGCTTAATTAAGGACCTTCACCGAGTTCGAATCAAGTCCACGAAATGGTTGGAACGGATTATATTCAAAATTCGAAGGGTTTAGATGGTGTTGGGGACTCGCCGGAGCCGCTGGGAGTGGCCGGAGAGACCGCCGGAAAAACGGGGTGAGAGAAAGAGGGGGAGGTTAGTTTTAAAAGTTTACACCTTTAGTCTCCGCAGTTTAAATGTTATTATTTTATTTTAAAACTTTCAATTTCAAGTTTTTAAATTAATAAAATACCTGCTTGACTTATAAAAACTCCAAGTTTTATACACTTTTAATTTATAGATTTTTTTTACTTTTTAAACTTTTGTTTTAGATTGTACTACAATCTTTATTAAAATCCAAACAAGACGTCGTACAACGTTATTTCAAAAAAAATGTTTGATTTTAACAAAAATCACAAATAATATGTTCTTTAATATTTCGTGAACATAAAAAACAATAGTAATAAGGTTTAAAAAATCCCATCTTGAAATCTTTTTTTAAGGTTGTAGGAAGTATGTTCACTTTTATATTAAAAGATAGTAATTCTAACGAGACTCTCTTTAGCCATGAGAAATATTATAGTACAATACCGTTTACAAATACGACAAGAAAAATTAATATAAACAATATTTATGTACAAACTTGATTTGAACACCCGTTTTTAGTATATACTCCAACAAGTCTTCATATAGTATTCTTGACATGAGCATTCATCGTGTTCGAATCTTCAACTATACTCATTCACTGCAACAAGTAACAAATAAAAGATTGATGGTTGTGGCGGAGGATCATATTAGACACGAGTCTCTTAAAACAGATATCGCGTTTCTACTCAAGACAACACGTCTGTCTCCTAGGGTACAAAAACCAAAGCAATATGTACTGTCGGAGAGTGGCTTAGATCCGAGAGATTCATTGGGTAAAATATGTGTTATGATGTTATATGAGAAAAAAGTGCTAAAGATGATGGTTTTGGAAGAACGATTTAGAGAGTGCTCCTCTTTAAATTTCTATAAAACTTGTTGAATTTAAAAAAAATAAATTTCTTTTCTTCTTTTCTTTTCATCATGAGTTTTATTATACACTCATGCTAAAAACTTCATATTAATATGAGTTTTATAATTCACAACCAAAACTTCCATTTGATTTATGAAATGTTTTACTAGACCAAATTAAAACTCTTATTTTATTTATAACATGTTTAATATCACTTTTAATAAAAATTATGATCCATAATATTGAAAGACTTGATCAAAACATAAAACATCCATGCTAATCAATACATGGTTTTATTAATATTATACAAGAAATTGCAACAATTCCTACTATAATCACCCAAGTTTTACTTTTTTCATTCCGACCACTCAACTTCGAGCATCTCTAATTTATCTTAACTTCAGTTTGGACACAGTATAGTTCGTTACAAAAAGAAAACTTAAACCAATAAATAAAAACAATTTATATAGAAAATATATAAATATAATTATTTTGTGTCCATATTTCAACAAACATTACCTCCCGAAACCTTGACACATCAAGACACTATATTAAGTACAACATCTTCATATCTTCGATCCACAATCTTTAATGACTTTCTTCTTCTTGATCATATCCATTAATTCTTTTTGTAGATCTTCACATTTCCTTTTGCCGGTGCTACTTTCCCCAGCCTCAAATGACCTCTTTTCAGGCCTATTTTAACGATCCTTTATGATGTATATTTATTGGGTCGAATATTGATCCAACTGGATCCTTTTCCCACGTGAGTATACGTTCAAGTCTTCAAAAAGATCATGCCTCACGTTCCCTATCACTACCGTTATTTTATATATATCATTTGTGAAGTCATGTAGATGTTTGTTTTTTGTGTTGTATGATCCTTCATCCTATATTATATTTGCTTTATTTTTTGTCAATCCTTTGAAGACTAACATAGTTGTTTGAGGCTTTGATCACATCACTTTTCCTGAGTTCATTTAAGCCGATAAAAGGAAGTGGAAAGAAAGAAAAAAATGTTGTGTTTTGGAGTTTTTTTAATGAAAGAAAATTAAAGAAAAGTAAAAAAGTTATGTTCACGAGTTTACTTAAGTAGGAAAAAAATAAAAGGAAATAGACAGGAAATAATGACTAAAATCATTCTTTCAAATATAAAAAAAATTGAGAAACAAAAAAGAAAAAAGAGAAAAAAAATATTTACTTTCTTTTCTCTCGTTAAATAACACTCAAAAACATACCGAAAGTGTAGGGAGGGGGTTTGATTCTCTAACTTGTGCCTCGTACTTTTCTTTCTTTTTTTTTTGGAATTATTGCTTTTAATTTTAGGGAGAATTACATATTTCCCTCAACAAACTTCATTAATTACATATATACCCAACTTAAAATTTTAATTACATATACCCCCTACAAACTTCATCAATTACATATATACCCAATTTAAAATTTTAATTACATATATCTTCTTGTAAAACTTAGTTAATTACATATATATTATAACTAAAAGTTTAATTACATATATCTCTTTCTAAAATATAGATAATTACATATATACTCAAACTAAAAGTTTAATTACATATATCTATTTTATTAAAAATATGTATTACATATATACCCATTTTATTACATTTATTAAAAATAACTTATATAATTAGTATTTTAGTCTTATTTTTATTAAACTATAAAATCATGTATTTTCATTTTACTAGCTTTCCGAGTTTTGACTATTTACTAATAAAACTATACTAATGTTTTTATGTTCTTTTTGTTTTTTACCTTTTGATGCTAATTTTGTTTTCTAGTTAATGTAGGAGACACTTCAAATCTTGTTATGCAACATAATTCGAACACATTTTTATGTTGCATAATGAGACTAAAAGTGTCTCATACACGTACCGGAAAAAATTAACATAGAAAAGTAAAAAACAAAAAGAAGATAAATATGTTAGTATAAAAATATTAATAAATAATCAAATCTCTAAAAGCATGTAAGAAAAGAAAAAATAAAATTTTATAGTTTAATAAAAATAAGAGTAAAATACTAATTATATAAGTTATTTTTAATAAAAATAATAAAATGGGTAAATATGTAATTAAACTATTAGTTTAAGTGTATATGTAATTAGTTGTGTTTAAAAAGGGATATATGTAATTAAACTTTTAATTTGGATATACATGTAACTAACTAAGTTTTATAAGGGGATATATGTAATTAAAATTTTAAGTTGGGTATATATGTAATTAATAAAGTTTATATGGGGATATATGTAATTCTCCATTAATTTTAAGGTTCGAATGGCGGTTGAAAAAACACGTGCTCCATTATTTTATTTAAATAAATAGTTATTTTTTAGATTATTGATTTTCTTTTTGTTTATTTGGATTACACTTCTCATTCTCTTTTGCTTTGAAAGACTCTTGTTTTCCTTTCTTTAACACATTTATTTATAAATGAAAATTCTTAAATTGTTTATAAATTATATCATTACTTATTTTATATGGTTCTAAACAAGTTATTATAATGGTTATTGTTTTTTATTATATGTTGAAAGAATT
The DNA here is from genome assembly GCA_018326385.1 of Flaveria bidentis. Lineage (NCBI taxonomy): Eukaryota > Viridiplantae > Streptophyta > Magnoliopsida > Asterales > Asteraceae > Flaveria > Flaveria bidentis. Next base: position 7,350 of record BJCM01083408.1, on the reverse strand, counting down.
AAGGTTCTCATTCACGCATGTATATACGTGGAACTGGAAATTTCTTAACAAAAGCGTCCGTCGCTTGGCTTGTAATTGTGCACTTCACCACTTGAGAGATGCTGGTTCGAGTCTCGGCGCTCCTCCCACCTGTAATTTTTTGGGTTTTTTACTTTTGTTTATTGTTATCTTTTTTTTCCTTTTGTATATAATTTCTCCTGTTGTATTTTTAAATAGTTTGGCTTTTTGTTATTATGTCTCTATAAATAATATATTTTTAAATATTTTTTCTGGTTTGATCTATATTGCAATATTGGTGTACGCTTATATTTTGTGCAAAATATTAACATAAATCATTTGAAAATAGGTGAAGTGTTCATAAAGCGAAAGTACATGTATGACAACCCTCGTCACATCACACGTTGATGCTTACTAGTCTATTACATTTTCTTATTTTGTTTGTTCACTACAACTCTTTTTTTCATGCTTTTGTTAGTTGTTCCTAAGTTTAGTAGGTTGTATAGTAGTTTCTAACGTCCCTAAATTGTATGTCGTAGAGCTTGATGGTGTATCTGTATCCAAGATTAAACAAAGATTTATCCTATTATTGTATTGATACACTGGATTCAAGTGTTGTTTCAAGTTGCTTCACATCACTTTATATTCCCATATTACCATTCTATAAGGTCTAGTGGAATAACCCTATTTAAACAGAACCTCATTATCATACAGGGGTCTAGGGGCAACACTCCTTGTAGCAAGATCCAAGGGGCAAAACCCCTTACCTGGGTTCGACCAAATCAGTGATAAATCTTTTAAAAAGGTGAGTTTAATGAGTAAATTTCTTAAAGGCTAATATGGACCTTAACAACAAAAGGTTATGGGTTGCAACAAAAGAAAAGGTGATGTAGACCATTCGTGGAAGGATGCAGGCCGCAACTTAGTGGTTAAGGAATCAACTAATAACTTACATGTGTCATGATGACACAAATTAGTAGTTCTACACGTGGCTTGTGACTCAGCAATGATGCAGACCACAACATATTGTTGTTGTGGGTCATAATGGATATTGTAGTTCGGGAGCGAATGGACATGGCCTTGTTAACCAACCTAAGACAATGCAAATCGTAACAATTTCTCGTTGCGAGAAGCAACAGGTCCCAATATGGTCCTATAAATAGAAACCTAATTTTAGGTCTTTTGTTTACAACTTCTCACTACTCTGACTCTAAAATAAACTATTAAAAAATTTGAACATTTCCAAGGTCTTGGTTCGCGTCTAGTATCTTCAAGTAAGGTTTAAGGTTGGTTTAGTTATTACTTTTGGTTCGGGTTTAAATGCCATGACTAGGTTATGTAGTGTGAAAGATGGTCCTAGATTATCATCTACTTTTCTTAAACTATGATTGGTCACCTAAGCCTAACTTTGGTGAAGATTAACCATTTTCCCAGTCCTATTCCTAGTTTATCATCCAAGCATGTCTTGATAACCAATAGGATCATGGATTATTATTTCTCTTGTATCTTAGACCAAACTTATAACTCAGATTAGTTATCATGATTGATTAACATTTACATTATACTCGTCTAATCAACTTGTAATAAAGAAGATTGTCATAATGTGCGGTATGTTAGTGGGGGTATAATTAGATCCTTTATACTTGATGGGGTGTTACACAACTCAAAAGGGAGCTAGAGACCCAAGAGGTGGTTCATAGAATCCAAGGGGGGATTCATTAAGTAGGTATGCCTAACAGGGTGAATGGCCTCATAGGATGGTTATGTCCATGTAATACACCCATACTTAGCCAATTAAGTGGGGGATGTAGTCCATCCATAGGTGAGTGGTTATGAAAGCCATGAAAGACATAAATCTCTAGCTAATGTACAACCCATATTATGATATATATCAATTTGTTTATTTATCTTATGAACCCACCACTATTAGCTGATGTCATTTTTTAGTATACTTCTGCAGGTAGATGACTGATAAAAAAGCACTGACAATAGTTTACCATGTTGGGCCTTGGGAAGCATATGAACCTTAAGACTTGGTATTTTTGTAAACTCATATGGAATGATGTTTCAAATATTAATGAAATTACTATTTGTTTCTTTCACTGATTTTCAATTGTGCATTTCCCTATGTCTAGTGGGTGGGTTTCACATCTGGATACTCATTATAAACCAGCTTTATACTAGATGGATCTTCTGACATCAAAAATCATATTGATGCATTTAAAGGCCAAACATCTTTCCTCGAAACTTCCACTTTTCCTCCTTTATTTTCATCGCCATGTATAATTCAAATCTACTTTCTTTCCTTCAAGTAGAGAAGGGGAAAAAAAACTTTGTTGTTTCACTATATTTTTTTATAAACAGATTAACCGTTCACAAAGACCTGTTTTTTTACCTTTTCCTCATTTGAACTTCTTATATTTATAATCTTTAAGAGATCCAATACAACCACCATATTTAAACATTTGTTATCGTAACATAATAATAAGGAAACAAAGATGTTAGTCTTTCTTAAGCTAGACAACCATTACCTCATGCCAGTGGAATAATCTAGCCTTAGCTTTTCCTAAAGAACCTAATATGCATACTAAAAAAATCAACGTTGATAGAGTGACTCTTAGTTCTAATTAAACATGACATGGTGAATTATACATTACATAGTAGCAATTTTGATTATATCATTCCTTGTCACATCACATTATATCATAATCATGACATATCATAATTAGATAAAGAATCATATAAAAGCTATCAACACATATTGACACACACATATCCTAACTTATCCCTTATGGTTCTTTACTTAGAAGTCAACAAATCAGATCGTTACAATGCTCGTATCATTCTCTGCCTATTGATTGACATTCAGTATCATGATAATGTCCATATGGTTATTTGTGTATAGATCAACATATCAAATCATGGTTATACTCCTATGGTACTTTCCTATAGTATGACATTTCGTATCGTGGTAATGCCCATATGTTACTTTGCTGAGATACAACTTTTCATACCTAGTAACGCCCTTATGGTTTTCTACCCATAGTCTGATATGTCATATCCTAGTAATGATCCTATGCATGGTTAGATCAGGTATGGAGCTTTACTTGGTTGTAAGGAAAACTTGGGGAAAGTTTTCAAAGTATGATAGGATGCATAGGTAATGATCAGATGCGAAGGTTTATGTTGGTTACAGAGGGTTACGTGGTCGGACCAAGGTTAAGTGTCAACTGATAAAAACGTTATGATAGTTATAGATGTAACAAAACAGTTTTTTAAGCTTCATTTACATATGGAGGTATGGAAATCTAACATAAATACTAAGTATATTCAGTTATGAAAGTTGGCTAGTCAGTTATGAAGGTTATATTAACATGTGGAGGCATTTATCTAATTATGAAATGGATGGCTAAAATTTCTAAGTATGGAGAGTTGTGGAGGTTTGAAGTCACTTGCAAAGGCCTTATATCATTTAGGGAGGTTCATATCCACTTACAAGGACCATTAAACATTCACGAGGGCTTGAGGTCATTTATGGAAGCATTAGGCCATTAGAAGGAGGTTAAAGATAGACAAATACAAATAGGGCCATCACTTAAAGAGGTATCATTTTAGTTACGAAGGTTTAAATAAGGTCTAAGTTACTATTTGTCAATAACATAAAGACATATTCATTGGTTCAACATGAAACATTGAATCAAACATCAACATTTTAGAATTTACCATAAATAACATTCATGCATGCACACACATACATGTTTATCCAAAACCCTACATATACTTTAATGTACAAATTCATATTTCCATATTAAATCATCATGAAATATACATATAACCCCAAAAACATAGAGAAAACATTCAAAGGTTAGGGATCTAGAACCCAACTTGGAAGAACTAATGTGTGAACCCTAGAAATGCTCATTCTAATTATAAGATCTATAAAAATGATAAAGACTGTAACTTTATTAGTTTTATATTTGGATTACATCTAAAAATGAATCTATTCTTGGATCTACACTCTAAACATAAAGTTTCGGTGTAAAACTTTACCTTTGGCTTGATCTCGAGTTCTCTCTCTAGCCGCTTTCTCTCACAAAAACAACTAAGCACTACTTCTATTCTTCTTTTAAAAATTTTGATGTGCAAGTGAGGCGATGGATGGTTATGTTTTTTTTAAATTAGAGGCGTTTTAATGTTTTCACAAATGAGAACCCTCTTTGCATTCATAACTTTGACACATTTACATATTTAACTTAAACTTAAACTTTGACTTTGCTTTTATAACAGTTTTGAGGGGTTATATTTTGCCACGTATAATTATAAATAAGGATTAAATGTGACTTTACTAAATACTCAATAGGTGTAGAAACCTATATAATTAAAATTATTAAAGATTTTAATGTTCTATTGTTTTTAAGTATTTTTTAAAAATTCAAAACTCAACCCACTCTCACAATAGAAAATTTGAACATTTTGATAACATGTTGAATGTAATCTTTTTTTTAAGGCAAAATTTTTATAAGAAACCTCTCTAATAAGAGTATAGAGTAGGCAACATAATTACACCAGAAATAAAAAAGACAACCGAACCCCTAAAACAAGATGAAAATCACACCAAGCCTAAATGTTAAATTTACACCAATCTAACTACTCCATATTGCATTATTTTTATCTGATTTTGACCCAAAGAAAACTCGTGCATTTGATGTCAATAAACAACTTCTCTAGGGATGGAGCTTGCCCTCTAAAGATAGCCTCATTCCTAATCTTCCAAATGCACCAAATTCTTGTGAGAACTATAGCATGGATGAATAATTGATTGGTTGAAGTTTTAGGTGAAGATTGGATTAGTTTAAGAAGATCCCAAATAGAAAAGGCGTAAATGGGTGGAATGTTGCACCATGTGGAAATGAAGGACCACACCATATTCACAAAATAGCATGATGTGAAGAGGTGTTCTTCAGTTTCAGCACACTGCAAACAAAGCGGGCATAAGATGGAGGAAAGGTTGACATTCCTCATGTCAAGAACCTTCAGAGTAGGAACCCGGTCTAGATCAACTCTCCAAGCGATGATATTGACCTTGATAGTGTAACATTCGATCCATTTTCAAACCATTAACCTGAATCTATATATTTTTATTTTATTTTAATAAATCAAAATGTATCAAGGTGTAGTTTAACCAATATTATAAATAATTTTTCATTTATTTAAATCATTTGAATAACTCATAATAATGTTATGATTCATAAATATTTATTTTTAAGTTGTAAGTTTTATTTGACATTTTATAATAAATAACTAAAAATAAGAATCATATTAGATTTATTAAGTGCTATGAATATTTTTTGTAAAATAAATGGATTTAATATTTAAAATAGGTTTTATTAAGTTTAGGGTGAAAAGTGTAAATTATAAAACTTGAAATACAAGTTTTTCACATAAAATAACAAGTATTTCAAACTACAGGGGCTAAACCAGTAAATTTTTAAAAACAACCCAAACCCCTTGGTTCCCCTCGTCAGCCGTTTTCCCTCCGGCCAACTCCCGGCCGAGCTCTGGCGAGGCCAAATCCTCTAAATTCGAACATTCTAACTCAAGAGAACTGTTTCAATTCATTACTTAACCAGATTCGAACCTATTATCCGTATTAATTCGGTATATCAACTAATAAAGTTCGAATCAACAAAAAAATTGAAGTTTGTATCAAATCTAGTTGTTACAATTCGATCGATGACCAAATCATTCAATAAATTGATTAATAACAATGCGTACGAGTTCAAATCTTCGATTAATTACAATAGAAACCGCCTAATCATCCTTAATTCAACTGAAACCTCTGAATCAAACTTCATCTTATGTTCGACAATCAAATCGTACATATAGAATAGAGGGTAACATTTCTAAACGCTCTTTTCAAAGTTTCTGCACATTTAATTTCGATTATACAACACACCTTCATCGAGTTCAATTTCCACCTTCTTTCACAACCTGCAACTGGCCGAATTCCACATTCGAGACCATCTTAACAACAATTGGTTTAGGGCTTCTAATTAACATCATCTAAGGAAGCTCTACATTTATTTAATTATATTATTATCAACAAAAAATGCCACGAAGCAAATCCAACGAGTCGCGCTCAACTTCTTCGGGTTCTTCATTGAATTCAACCTCAGGTTGGGTAATTTGATACACATCCACACTCGTTTAATCATGTTAATCAAAAGCCCTATATTTATTTGGCTATGGGTTTGATTTCCATGTCCAATTTGAAACAAATTGAATCTAGGGTTCATGTTGATTTAGGGAAAAACAAAAGTTTAAGGGTTTATAATTAGTTTCAATCTAATTGTAATCAGATTTGGGGTCTTGGCCCAACGGTAACACACGCACGCATACATACGAGCGACCTAGGTTCAAACCTAGGTACCCGCATGTATTTTTAAAAACAGTTTTTTTATATTTAAAAATAAAATTTTAAAAACTATTATAACATTAATATAAAAAATTGTTTTGTTAATTAATGTTATTTTAGAAACTATATATTAATCTCTGAAAATTTTAAAATTTATAATCTGATTTTCTTATATAACCTTAAGGGTTTAAATGTTTAACAAAACTTATTTATAAGTATTATATTTTATAAAATATCACTTTGAGCCAAACCTAGATTTGTTTCAAATCGTTTTAACCCAATATTCTATAAATCATCTAAATAATTAATTATTCAACTGATTATTTTAACCAAGTCACTATTTAATTAATTATTAAACACAATTAATTCTTGTTCATACTTTAACACTCAATCATTACTTAATCAATTATTATAAATTAAATATTTAAGTAATATTTAATTTCATTAATAACCCACTATTATGTTAATTACTTAATAAATTTATTCAATTTTATTTGGCCAATATACTATATTATTTTTAAACTATTTGTTAAAACCCACAATCTCAATTGGAACCCTAATTCATATCTAGTGTTTTACTCATTATTATTCTAGTCATGAGAGATCAAACCTTAGGTTGAAACGTGAGGATATTTTGATGTCAAACCTAACCTTCTATCATTACCAAAACGTTTATATTTACAATGTGAGTAATCATAGTCCTTTTTATGTGTTTTATGTTTTAGGGAAATCATGTGATACAAAATTCAACCATTATTATTCATTATTATTCTATTTTATTCTAAATTTAATTCAAGACATGCTATGTTATTACTTGTAATTATGTGTTGATAGTTAGATATACTAGATGATACAATCATTAATTCATACAACCACGGTAACAATGATAGATCTATTGGTTTGACAAACCCACCCCATTTGTTTAGTCACGTGGTGAT
>BJCM01083394.1:0-14548 GCA_018326385.1 Flaveria bidentis | reverse complement strand
ACAATCATACATCATCAAGCATGAACATAGTCACACATCACATCATCGTACACACATTCAAGCATACGGGTCCGAAACCCAGTTAAATAAAAACACCCATTCATGCATTTCCAGCCCCAAAATCAGTTAAAAACCAGTAAAAGAGGGGTTCTAGAACTCACCTTTGCAGCTTTTGAGTATGGCTTCCTCCAAACTCGTTTGCAAATTGAATCCAACTGCTTAGGAACCCACTAAAAAACATCCCCGAACACATACAAACAAGTATAAGCATAGACCCGAGGACATAACCGGTCGAGAACACCATAAAAGCATGAATTCTTACCTTGAATTCGAATTCTTTCTTCTTGTGCTTCTTTAAACCCGAGCTCTGCTCTTTCTCTCTCTAATATCCGAACTCAGGAGTAAAAGTGGCATGGCATGGGCGGCCATGCTACCTTTTACACCCACTTTTCAAACTTTTTGTCCTTTTGGACACGTTTTACCCCTAGACTTGGGTTTTATTTCTTTTCCTTCTTTTCTTTCACCTTATTCATTCTTTTCTTTGACTTTAAAATAACCGGGCGTTACAAGTCCACCCACCTTAAATAGGTTTCGACCTTAAAACCTATTATTCCTCAAAGAATTATGGGTAATGCTATTTCATCTCTTCTTTAGTCTCCCACGTAGACTCAGATCCCTTCCTGTGCTTCCACTGTACACGCACAAGGGGAACCACTTTATTCCTCAGCCTTTTTTCCTTTCGATCAATGATTGCCACTGGTTGCTCCACATAATTGAGCCGTTCGTCTACTTCGATATCCTCCAATGGAACAATCATATCTTCATCAGCTAAGCACTTTCTTAGATGAGACACATCGGCCGACACACACGGTTCATCAAATCCATAAAATCAGCTGGCGCATTGGTCAAACCAAAAGACATGACAAGAAACTCGTAATGACCATAGCGCGTGCGGAAAGCTGTTTTTGGGATATCTCGTTCCTTCACCTTCAACTGATGATAGCCAGATCGAAGATCTATCCTTGAAAACCAACTGGCACCCTGAAGCTGATCGAACAAATCATCTATTCTCGGTAAGGGGTATCGGTTCTTCACCATCAATTTATTCAGTTCACGGTAGTCAATACACATCCACATACTACCATCTTTCTTCTTCACAAATAGGACCGGAGCATCCCAAGAAGAGATACTCGGTCTAATGAACCCCCATCAAGCAACTCTTGCAACTGTTCCATCAACTCTTTCATCTCGGTCAGAGTTAACCGATACGGTGCCTTGGCAACAGGTTGGCACCCAGTATCAGATCAATCTGAAACTCGATCTCACGATCAGGTGGCACTCCTGATAAGTCTTCTAGGAATACGTCTGGGAAGTCACACACAAAAAGTCAAAATTTTCCAAAAAGTCATAACCCTCTGGTCCTGTCAAAGCCTCTTTGACAGGAATCTCCTAGGTCAAAGCCTACATTACTCAAGCAGAAGCTGCCTTGATCTTCTACTTATTGAACGCCAAATGAAACTGATTCAAGGCTATTCCCAAAAAGTCAAAATTTTTCTATGTGTTCATCCGCATTCCCTACAGTTCATCCGCATTTGCTATTGTTCATCCGTATTTACTATAGTTCATCCGCATTTGCTATAGTTCATCTGCATTAGCCTAACTCATCCACATTTCCACACTTAGTCAAATGCTCATCCGCATTGACTCACTTCATCCGCATTGGCTTACTTTGCTCATCCGCATTTCCATACTTAGTCAAATGCTCATCCGCATTGACTCAGTTCATCCGCATTGGATTATTTTGCTCATCCACATTTCCATACATACACTTAGGCAGATTTAAACTTATCAAGTGGATCTAAAACATCATTTTCAATTTCCATACACCCTTCATCATGTTCTAAGCTTAATTCTTACCCTCTAAGCCTTAGAAACACAATCATACACCATCAAGCATGAACATAGTCACACATCACATCATCGTACACACATTCAAGCACACGGGTCCGAAACCCAGTTAAATAAAAACACACATTCATGCATTTCTAGCCCCAAAATCAGTTAAAAACTAGTAAAAGAGGGGTTCTAGAACTCACCTTTGCAGCTTTTGAGTATGGCTTCCTCCAAACTCGTTTGCAAAGTGAATCCAACTTCTTAGGAACACACTAAAAAACGTACCGGAGCACATACAAACAAGTATAAGCATAGATCCGAGGACATAACCGGTCGAGAACACCATAAAAGCATGAATTTTTACCTTGAATTCAAATTCTTCCTTTTTGTGCTTCTTCAAACCCGAGCTCTGCTCTTTCTCTCTCTAATATCTGAACTCAGGAGTAAAAGTGGCATGGCATGGGCGGCCATGCTACCTTTTACACCCACTTTTCAAACTTTTTGTCCTTTTGGACACTTTTTACCCCTAGACTTGGGTTTTATTTCTCTTCCTTCTTTTCTTTCACCTTATTCATTCTTTTCTTTGACTTTAAAATAACCGGGTGTTACAGAGGTCGAAGAAGAAAGCTGATATGGGAGAAGCTGAAAGAAGGACAAAACACAAGCATCAATCATTCACTGAGTCCTTAAGGAGGGCGGATAGAGCTAGTTTGGATGATGTAATAAGAAATCTCAATGTATCTCTTGCTAACGAGTTGAGCATGATCAAAACAAAACTTACAAATCAAGAGTTAAGGGAAAGGTCGAAGGATAAGGTGGTTGAGGGCATGACCAAGATGTTGGTGGATCAGAATAAATTGATTAAGAGATTACTTGAGGAGGTGAATGAACTGAAGGGTTGCAGTCGGCCTGCCCAATCAATTAACTCAACTTGAGTTAGATGATTTGACTGACACTTCCAAGTACTCATTTTTAAATGTGGGTACTTCCTCCCGGGCAGGAGAGGGCATATCTGGTGCAGCAGCTGAGGAAGCAGGAGGATATTGAGTAAGGCTGGAGACTATGAATGTGGAGAATGTTAAAGAGGTAGTCGAGGCTGGTTTTGTGAACATGTCATTTAATTTGGAGAAAGATTTGGTTGGTGAAGAGGTGGTGAGAGAGAATCTTGTTGAAAATGTGGAGAAAACTACTGAGAAGGGATTGATTGATGAAGATGAAGATGATGAGTAGTTGGTTGACTATGATTCTAAACCTAAATATTATGAGGTTGATGAGAGACCTCTAACCTATGTTTCTAAGAAGGGTGATGACGATGGAGATGTGTTTGAGATGGAGAAGGAAGAGTGGTTTGTGAAAGAGAAATGGACTTAAGAGCTAACTCCCTTAGTCCAAAACTTGGAAGGGTTAAGTAAATCTGAGGTTGACAAGAGAATCATCAACTGGAAGGATAACCTCGGCCTTAAAATGTTTATGTTAAAAAGGAGAGGGGGAGGAATTTCTTATCTGCACAAGAGGAAGGCATTCAAGACCTTGCTAAAATAGGACTTGAGGAAGTTGGTGGTGCTACCATTGCTTAATGCTCATCTGAATGAGAGAGCTACATTATTAGAAAAGGAGATCAAGAATGGAGTGAATGACAATTTTGAGCCATTCAGGTTTATGAAGGCTGAAAGGAGAAGATCCAAAAAGGATAAAGACTGGGTGACGGGGAAAGGAAAGATTGTGCTAAGGGTGAAACCCCAAAGACAGTGAACAGGATTAGATTATCAGGTCCCCTCCCCCAGTAATTACAAAACTTTGAAAAGTGGTTCTATGATAAAAACACGAGGGAGGCTATGATCACAATGAACCATGGGTTTGAGTTCAGATTGTTTGATCCGATGGAGTTTTTTGGATTTTGTGATGAAGACCTGCTAGTTCTTTGTGAAAACCACATTAAAGTAGGGGCAGGGGAGGAGACGAGAAAAGAAGCTAGTCTTTTCATGACCGTGGCTTGTAGTGTTAGAGGTGTGAGGAAAGAGGTGAAGGAGCTAGCTGAAAAGGTGAGAGCATAGGACGAGCTATATATGGATATGAGGGACTTAACAAGACAGTTAGAGCAAGGTAGTGCTTATCCCGAGGGAGTTAATGAAGAAGGAGGTGACCAGAGTGAATCTATTGAAGCTCTCGAGGAAGAAGCTGCAGGGGCAGATAAAGATACATCAGATGCAACGGGAGAGACTGGAGCCGACTAGACAAATCAAGACAAGTGAAGGCGGTGAGATCCAACCTAGGGGGAGTATTGAAGATCAAGTATAGGTAGGACTCACCTTAGATTAAATTATGTTTATGTTACTTTGTAATAGGTTTAATGTTAGTTTAGTTTTGTATGATGTTCATTTTGTTTAGTTTTGTAGTCCAGCGAAACTATGAGTGAAACTGTAGTTTCGCTGATAGTAAGCCTTTTAGTTCTCCCGGGCAAACTGTTGTTCTATCGAGTGAAACTATGGTTTAAGCAACATAGTTTCTCTGATAGTGAAATTGTATGCGAAACTAGGACTGCTATATATAGATTTGATATTGTTCATTGTTGATCATCCTTGCAAAAACCCTAATTGATTATCATTGTTGCAAGAGCTCTTTGTAAGTAGTTTATTCACTGAATTACATTTGTGCTTTGTTATTATTGATTGTATTGATCATTATTGTTCACATTGTTGACATTGTGATTGTTCTTTGTGTTATTCATCTTTGTTATCTCTTTTTTGTATCTGATAATGAATGGATCAACATCTCTTTTGAATTGCAAATCGATCATATGAACAAACATATGGCTAGAAGCTCATTGCCTTAATTATTTTGGGGTTTCGCATTGCTCTCTGCAGCCCGTATTTTGAATATGGCCCCAACCAAGAAAGTGGAAATGAAACCTTTTGAAATATGGCATGGAAGGGTTTCATCTCTATCATATTAAAAGGTGTGGGGATGTGAGGCTTATGTTAAGACTCCCACCTCAAACAAGTTAGAAAGCCATTCCACTAAGTGTATCTTTATTGGATATCCTAGAGATTCTATGGGATATTGTTTCTATGATCCTCTGGAACAAAAGGAGTTTGTTACCAAGAAGGCTGAGTTCTTAGAAGCTAAGTTCCTTATGGAAGGAGTTAGCAGTAGAATAGTGGGTCTTGAGGAAGATCAAGAACCACAACCCGATACACGTTTGGTTGACACTAGCACTCAACATGAGGATGTTGAGGATGATCAAATGGTTGATCAATACACACAAAACATTCGCAGATCTAGTAGAACTAGTAATCCACCCGAAAGATATTGATTTTTCATGGATGGATGCTATGTGGTAGACTCAGATGAACCATCCACATACCGTGATGCAATGTCCAATTTGGATTGTGACAAATGGCATGAAGCCATGAACATTGAGATGCAATCCATGTATAGCAACCAAGTGTGGGACTTGGTTGTACCACCTCTTAACTCCAAGGTTGTTACAAGTAAGTGAGTTTTCAAGAAGAAAACTGAGATACATGGAAACTTAGATTAATATAAAGCTAGACTTGTAGAAAAAGGTTTCATTCAAACTCAAGGGGATGATTATGATGCGACCTCACCGATTGCAATGCGATAGTCTATCAGGATATTATTTGCCATAGCTGCTTATTATAATGATGAGATTTGGCAAATGGATGTAAAAAAAACTTTTCTAAATGGATATCTTGAAGAAGATGTCTATATGGTACAACCTAAAGGTTTTGTCGATCCAAAACATCCCAACAAAGTATGCAAGTTAAAGAAATCAATCTATTGATTGAAGCAAGCATCAAGAAGTTGGAATCACCATTATGATTAAGGGTAATCAAATTTAGGTTCATCAAAAATGCTGATGAAGCATGTGTGTATAAGAAAGCTAGTAGGAGCATCATCACTTTCCTAGTATTGTATGTCGATAACATCCTACTATGTGGAAATGATGTTCCATCCTTGAAAGGTGTAAAAATCTGGCTTCGAAGCTATTTTTCCATTAAGGATATGGTGAAGCTGCCAATATTTTGGGAATAAATATCTATAAGGATAGATCAAGGCGGTTGATAGGTTTAAATCAAAGTGCATACATTGATAAGATCTTGAAAAGATTCAAGATGGAAAATTCTATGAAAGGTACGGTACCTATTCATAGAGGAATGATATTGAGTACCATTTAATGTCCAAGCTCAAAGGTTGCAAAAAACAAGATGAAGGGAATCCTGTATGCATCTATTATAGGATCCATCATGTATGCAATGATACGCACTAGGCCAGACGTGTCATGTGCTTTGAGCATGACAAGCTGATAGTAACAAAATCCTAGAAATAGTCAATGGATGGTTGTTAAAAACATACATAAGTACCTATGGAGGACCAAAGATATCTTCCTAATCTATGGATTTGGTGAGGAGGAACTCGTGGTAAAAGGTTACACGGATGTGAGTTTCCAAACTGATAGGGATGATTCACAATCATAATCAGGATACATTTTCATCTTTAATGGAGGGGAAATCTCTTGGAAGAGCTCTAAGAAAGATGTGGTGGATTTATCAACTACAGAGTTAGAATACATTGTCGCTTCATTAGCAACTCAAGAAGCTGCATGTTTGAAGAAATTCAATGCCGATCTAGGGGTGATACCTTCCAATTAAGACCCCCTAGAATTTCTTTGTCATAATGAGGGTGCGATTTCTCAAATCAAGAAACCCCGTACGCATTAAAAGACTAGGCACATTGAGCGAGGATCAACTACATAAGGGATGAAGTTGAAAAGGGAAAGATATGTATTCCCAAAGTTCACACGTGATCAAAACATTACGGATCCACTCACGAAGCTCCTTGAGAAGGCAAAGCATGAAGGTCATACTTGTGCTATGGGACTTTGATATTATAGTGACTGGATTTGATCTTTAATTTTGTATTTGGATATTGGAACCCTTTATTACTTGAATGAGTTGTTTGGTTATAATGTTTCAACTAATGTTCCTATTTTTCATGTTTAAATCCATGAGTAAATCATTTACTCAAAACATCCATAGTCGTTGCTACTTGTGGGAACAAATATGAGGATAAGACTATTATGAACTTGGATTGGTGGATATTCATATGGATGAATATAGAGCAAAGGGTTGCTGCCAAGATTCATAGATATTTGTGGGATACAAATATTGGACTGACCCGCATCTCAAATATTACTACATGGAATCTTCTTGATTGATTATAAGTAATTTTGAGGAAGGGCGAATATCATTTAGTATCCTCTAACCTGAGATACATATTGGGTCTTGATATTCACCGAATGTTATACTTTGACTTAGTTCTTTGTTGTTCAAAAACGTGGCAGTACATAAGGATAATTTCAGGCATAATACGAGGTGATTGTGAGAGACATATGTAGTCAATATGGGATTTTTCCCTCTTATTCGTTGAGAGTAAGATGTTTAAGGTCTGCTAAAGTTAAACCAATGGAGAATGATCACTCTATGTCTCACCTAAAACATTTTCTAGTAAGGTACTTGAAGGGGATGATGTTATTGAATGGATTTTAGTCATATGTAATAAGGGTAGTAAACCATTGTTAGGCGGTATTTACCGCTTGCATCAATCTTCTATGAATCTTGGGCAAGTGGGAGATTGTTGGATCTTATATGCCCAAGACACATACAAGATTGATGTTGTTAGTACATTATGATCCAAGTCAGGTCATACCCAATAACAAGCTAAACAAATACCAATAAATATTTATTTGTTGATATGATCAAGCAAATAAATATTGACACCAATTTAGAAAATGGGTTTTCTAAATTATTGCATTTGAAATAGAACAAATTATATGAATATTTTGATCAAGCAAATAAATATTGACACCAATTTAGAACAAATTATTATTTTAGTAGGTTAAATAATAATAAATAAAAGTGTGGTTGTGTTATAAATTTAAAAGAGGTTAGTTTTATAAACTTATACATATTTAAATGAGTTTGAATATTTTATAAATATAGGAGGGAACCACTCCATTTTTGGCCGCCCCCTTGGTGTCCACCATGGGATTCCTTTGTCTTGTTTTAATACAAGACATTAACCCATTTCACACTCCACTCCAACCAAACTCTCTCTCTCACACACAAGTGCAACTCTCTTCCTCTTTCTTGGCTGAAAATTTCGGACTAAAAGAAGAAGGCATAAGAAGAAGAGTTTGGTGTTCAACTTCCTAACTAGTTGGGTGTTTGGCAAGAAGCTTATGGGTATACTAGCTTAAGGTCTTCTTTTTTGGAGGCTTACATTCAAGAGCATCATCTTCTTCATCTATCATCCATCTCATATCTCCTTGTTCTTGGAAAGGTAGTATTCTAGGATCACCCTATGGTTGTTTTGTTTAATAGCATTTCTTTTCACATATATTTGATCCTTGTTCTTGGGTTTGTAATCTTGGTTAATAAAATGGTTTATTTTAAGCATCTAAACAAGTTTTATATCACTTTATATCCGTTGCATTTTTGTTTAAATGGTTAAACAAACTTTGATAAACTTGTAACAAACCCAACATTTTTTACATTGCTTGTCAAACAAGTCAGGTGGATGGGATCAAGTACCATTGGATCTAGAAGGGGCTATCCATGGGCTTGCTAAACAGTAGAGTTATGACTTCTCAATCTTCATATTTTAAAACCTTTGTAAGAATGTAACTGCTGCTGAAAAATTTAAGTATTGAATGTATTTTAGATTCATTGAACTGATTTTAGATGAAAATTTGGGTAACAAACTTAACACTAAAGGTGTCTTAAATGCATTGGGAACTATAAACATATCTATTTCTCAAAGTTCAAGGCTAGTCCAAAATACTTTTCTAGGAAGGTCACTCCCTTGCTAACATATATTTTTGAGGTCACTAAGGCTTAGGGTAGCAGCATGGCAACACCCTCTTGTTGTTCCAATACACTCTACTTCAAATCCTAAAGCACACCAAAATAAGCGAACCCCTACATCTTCTAGTGAAAAGATGCAGGCCCCCAAATCACCTCCCCTAAAAAGGTAAGGTTGGAAACAAGGGTCCCAACCAAGTCAAAGGTGTCAACCACACCTAAATAAAACTCAAAGAATAAGGTTTCTCTTCCTTATTCTCAGCAGACCCAAACCAAACTTATTAGCCCTTACTTAGAGTCCCACCATTTTATTCAACCACTTAAAAGGGATACCTAGATAGTTGAGACCACTTCTAAGGAAGAAATCTCATTAGGAACCGGTTCATAGCCAGGTCCATTAGATTTAGCTCTTCAATCTACCATACGCATATCTATTACCAAGGATTAAGATGTTCATAGCAGATTTTAGCATGGACCATAGTCTCCCCCATCCTACACATTACAAATAGTGGAGACTAACGTGTTTGTAGAGGCATCTGACCCATATCATATATCCTAAGAGATTGATCATTAGGAGGAAATAATCAATATGGAAGATGTGGTCTCTACTGCCCCATCAATTAATCAGCGAGATATGGATAACATACTTAAGACCTCAACCACGTTTACTCATTTTGCGAATGTTGCTTTGGAGTCATTCTTTAAGGAGTGGTGCAAAGGCTTAGCCTAGGACCTATCTCTCAAGGATTCCACACTTGTGGATAAAGAAAGTCTAGAACAAATACATGAATTAACAAGACATAACCTTGAGCTTGCTACAAAATTGAATACCTTACAACCTAAAAATACAAGGCTTCAAGGTTATGTTGAACGGGCCATAGTTCTCGAATTTCAGAACAATCTCCTAAAGGCTTAGGTAGATAGAGTCACTAAGGTGGAAACTCAACTCAGGACACTCCAACATCAAGATCCAAGAGTTACTTCACTAAAACAACCTACAACTCTTCAACAATTAGCAAGTAGGGCAATGCATCTTGAACACAAAGTGGAATCACTTCAAGAGACCATTGACCTTCAACAATCTATAATACTAAGTCTTCAACTATTAGCACCACAAGAACCTTAGGATGTGCCTTCCTCTACCCATTTAGTGTCATCTAAAATCTCAGATAATTTTACTAAGAAAGGAAAGATAAGCCCAAAGAAGTTGAGGATATTCTCCAAGGATTCACCAATCAAATTGTACAAGCTGCAAGCCAATCTCCTTATCTTCTAAATGGACTAAAGAATATGACCGTCTATCTAAAGTTGATGCTAAACTAAATGAACTTCTAGATAGGAATAGATATGATAGCTTAGAAAAGAAGTAGATGGAAGATGGAAGTGTGATAAGGAGGATGAACTAAAAGGTTCAACTTGCGAAAAGAAGAACAATTGCAATGAAAAGGTTCAATATTTCTTCCTCGCTCTCTCTAGGAAAAGATTTGCTAAACAACGATAAAAAAGAGAGCTTGTGCTAGGACTAGAAGCCACTCATAAGGCATCTCTGAAGAAGAAGCACCACTACTAAGAGTGAGCTCGAAAGCTGTAGAACTGATGAATAAATTAGCTGATAATGCAACCACCAAAAGTACCAAACAAGAGGCTTCTTTAGGAGATGAACCATAACAAGAATGGTGCTTTATTCACCTAGAAAAAAGAGATGACATGAAAAGAATTGGGGTGACTCTTATTGATAAACCATCATAACTTCATTAAACAACGCAAGAACACACCTAAGCCTGACTTAAAAAATTAGCCGAGGTGATATTTGGTTAATTGGATGTTGAAACTAAAACCATAATTAACTCTAAGGTGAATGTGAAAACAAATGGCCCATAAGTCACCAAGGACGCTAAGAGAGCTAAAACAAGTGCTTATGATACCAAGTCATCTGAGGCATTAGGTGTAACTACTACATCTTCAATAGTGAAACCTACTTCAATTTCTACCTTAGATAAAGGTAAGAGACCAATGACCGTTGAAGAAGAAGTTGAGTTAAAGTCTAAAAAAAGAAAGGCCATATTTATAATAGCTAAGAAGGTGGAGTTGTTCCCACAAAAGGTTGATGAAGAAATTGTAGAAATGAAGGCCGGGGTAGCTCAAGAATCTTCTATACAAAGAAAATCATCGCCATAATTACAATGCAAATAAATCTAGATCTATAAGAACATCAGTAAGAGAATTCAAGTTTGGTGGAGAACCAAACACTAATAGCTCCACCAAAACCAAAGGTTAAAGATTTCAAAAGACTGCCATTAAAGTTATCTAGGCCAACTGTCGAAAGCACTCAAAGGGCAACCACTTATCAAGCCTTATTGTACATAGGTAGTGAATCCACACAAATAACATGTACTTAGAAACTAGAGAAGAAAGATCAAGAGGAATGTCTCTTGGTAGCTTAACTTGAGTTAATAGGAATCAATTTAATTAGGTCATGGAATAGAGTATTGCTAAGATAAAATCAAACTAATAGCAGCAACTCATACTGAAATGAAAAATAAGTAGAGTTAGCTAGAAGAAGGAGAGCTGAATTAGAAAGGAAAAAAGCAAAAATAGTCAAGCAAGAGTTTAGAGATAAGCAAAAGGTGATGATATTCCTCAAATTTATGGTTTTTATGGTAAACAAGTAGGACGAATAAGTATGTTTACTCTTGATATGAATATCATGAAATCAAATAGAAGGTTGATGCTAGAGAACTCCTAAAGTTTGATGAAGCTATGGTGTAGTAGGAAATATAGCAAACTAGAACAAAGAAAAATGTTCAGAGGCCTTCCCATCAACACCTCTTGATTCTGAATCTACCACCTCTGTTGACAATTTACTAATCTCCCAATCATTTTCAAAAAGAAGATTGTGCTTAAAAAAGTTTTAATGGCAAGGATTATTGACCCAGAAGTAGAGGAGAACATACTCAAAGAAACCAAAGTTTTGAGTGTCGGGTATGTCTCTCAGATGAAGAAAATTGATATCAAGAGTGCAAATGGAGAGATCATGTACTTTGACTATGAAAATGAAGTACATATCAACCCCTTGACAAACAACAGCAAATTGATGAGTACTTTAGCATTTTTGGATGTAAGAATGAGAAATCCAAAATGTTGCTGCAAAAATATTGTCCTTAGTCAAAGGTGATGTTGGTGACGAGATCCCATAAACTCCACTATCAGCTTATGATCTAATAATGGTGTGGAATTATAAGCTGAAGATAGATGTATAATTCGTAACCAGATCAGGAGTTGTAAAGGTAGCTTTAACACAAAACCAACTTGAATGCTTCAACATGCATAAGATAGCTGACCTAACCAAATTAGACTAAGGAACCCCAACATTGATTCTGATGCAAAGGAAGTGGAAAATGTGACTATATAAATTTATAAATCTTTTCTAGAAAATCAAGACAAGCTTCAGAAGAATGAATAAAAATTGACTGGGTGTGAGAATGATATTCCCTGTTGATGTGAACCAACAAGGATCGAATATGATGATTGAGTCAATAATTGTAAGGCAGAATCAAACAATCACAGAACTTTGAATACAACAAATACTCATAAATGCTCTTTGTATTAATGGAGGTGAAATAGTTACAATGAGTATTCTGGTTTGAGCATTAAATAGTAACAATCAACATTGTGAACATAAGATTAAAAAAATATTCTGATTGTCTATAATGTCTATCAACAGTCACCTCACATACGAGGTTTTCTATTTTGTTGATAGGCAAACATGATGCCTTTTACAAAATGACTAAACTACCCCTAACCTATACATCAGAGCACTAGTCTAAGTGCAAAAGTCTTCATTAGCATTTCTTTTGTTCATCTGCATTGACTATTGCGGATGTTGTGATCTTCATCAGCATTTCTTGTTTCTTCTTCAGCAGTAGTGTTTGGTCCTTAGCATTGACAAATGCAGATGAACAAATTGTTGTTGGACATCAACATTAGTAAATGCGGATGCATAAAGTAATTGTTAGCATTTGTTTTGGCTATCAGCATTTGTTAATACGGAAGGAGAAACACTTGTTAGCATTTGTTCTATGTTCATCCGCATATACACATGCGGTTAGCTGACACTTGTCTTCTATTCTCTTTGCAGATTCTTCATCCACATTGGTTCTTGGACTTGTGGGAGTTCCAGCAGAACAACCATCAATTCACCACTTGAATTGTCATGTATGATCGTTTTAAAGTTCAACAATACTCTCCCTAAGGATTATACAACCTATGTAATTCAAGGGTTTGATGGTGGATAATGTTGTGAGGATTATGTTGGGTCTTGAGCAGTAGGGAGAGATGTAGCTGGTGCTAAGTCGATGAAAGTAGGATCCAAAATGGCTTTGATTATATTAGAGAAGTGTCTTGCTTCAATCAACTTTTATCTGTTCAGCACATGAATCTTCATCAGGCTTATAGTGTAGATTGCTTCAATGGGAAACTTTTTCAATGAGATGGGTTCCGATATTGAAATAGTTGATAACCCATCCCTATGAATTTGTAAAGATCCATCCACATCCACCTCTAACTTCACAATACTTCCGAGCTGCAGAGGAGTCTTCCTCTTCTTCCTCTGTTCTCTCTTGGTAATGATTCAATCTGTAACATCCTGAATTTTTGTTAACTGAGAATTAACTTTGATTAATCTTGTAAGGGTCATTGTTGTCATTTAGGGAACTTGTGGTTTATTTATGTTTGATTCCTTGTTTGCATTAATTCATTCTTTTATTTAAAAGTTAATAACTTAAACTATTAAATTGAACATAATAACATTACTTATTGATTATAAAATAAATAATAATAATAATAATGAATAATAATAATAACTATAATGTTAATAATATTAATAATGATAATAATAATAATAATTATAAAAGCTAAGAAATTAATAAGTTAGTTAAAATCTAAACTTTAATTAAGTTTGGGGGTTAGTTTCGCAAATTATTGAACCTTAAAAGAAACTTTTAGCATAAAAAAATAAAAGTATAAACAACAGGGACCATTTGTGTATATTATTAAAACCCAACTCCCATTCCCTTTCCAACCCACGCAAAACCGGCAGCCGGTCCGGCTACCTCCGGCCGGACTTCGGCAAGGCGGTTTAGTACGATTTAAAGCACAAATCGATCCCAATCGTTTCCAACTGATGCGTGAACACGAATCGAACTCTTTTAAACACATTAATTGCATTTTTAAGACGGTTATGAATCCAAATATTTCGAGTAACCGATCACCTAAATTCTCGAACCGTTCACCCATTAAAACGCAATAATAATCCAATTAATCGAATGTGTGTAATCATTTAACCATCCCAGAACTATTCCCAAACCCAATTTCACTAAAGACAAACTATTACAACGAGTTCGAATACCCCCTTGAGCCGCGACCTACCTTCCACTCGAACACCATTATTCGAACCTCAAATCCTAAAATTTACAAAGGGCTTTCAATCATTGCCTATCGTAGAAGCTTCATGTGCAATTAATTGAATTATCATCGTCGTTTGCAATCAGACATACTCGCAACATAGTCGCGATTGTCCTTTGATTGATCTTGACGCATTGAGCTCCAAATCTGGTAATTGAATTCATCTGCACACTCGTGTTATCATAGGGAGCAAAAGCCCTATGGTTTCAATCAGTTACTCAATCATTTTGAACTTCAATTTAGGGCAAGAACAATTCTAGGGTTCTTGCGATTTGGGAGGGCTTTGTTAATATGGCTTAAGTGAATTC
>BJCM01083387.1:0-31328 GCA_018326385.1 Flaveria bidentis | reverse complement strand
GGGGGGGGGGGGGGGGTAAGTTGTTTTTTTCTTAGCGTATATATGTTTAGTTTCATAATGATTATAAGTTGATATGTAGAGTGAATTATTGTTTTCATACTTATATCTGAATTCAAATCCATTTGATTATGATTATGTAATTGAGGGATTTCGTTTTATAGTTTAAAGGGTATTTTTGTCAATTCACATGTTTTTACAGTTTAAACTAATGAAGTTAACTATTTTGGTTGAAAATGACAACTTCTTAAAAATCGTAGGGAGTCCGTTGCAGAAATTTGTTTACTTTTGATAAAAATAACAAATATGACCAAAACATAAGAAAAAAAATTCACTCTAATTATGATAATTACATAATCAGTCGCTTAAAGTATAAAGTTATATAAACAAACCTTATACAAATAAGAATACCAATAAAACATAATAGAAAAACCCAAATAGCATAAGTTGACTATTACCGATGACGCCAGCTACTATACAAAGTGTAATATTCATGCGAAGCGTACAAAAGTCATCTGAGCGCACACGTGGTTTTGGCGGATGAGTAGTTTCGTCCGCGCTATAATTACGAATAAAATGTACATAATTATGCAAGTTATATTTATAATTATGCACATTATATTTATTATCACACAAAAGAAAATTACACATGTTATAAAAAATAATTACGCAAGTTATATATATAATTACATAGGTTTTATGATAATTATGCAAACAATGTTTATAAATATGCAGTTGATAATCACATAAGTTATATGCATAACACATAGCTTTTAAAAATGTTTTTTAAAGGTATAACAATAGTATACTCATATTAAAGAAGATAAAATGCTCGATTTTATGATTTTTTTAAAAAAATATGTCATATAAAAAAGTTATATACGTTAAAAAAACGAAAGTGATTTGAAAAAATAATAATTGTAAGGTATTTCCAAATCTACCAATCCAAACACATATGTTGCATAATTATTCAAGTTTTAATCTGAATCATGATCGCTTAGATGAATAATTGTTATCGTTTCGTACACTTCACACAAATTATTTACTTTGTACAGTAAACTTTTCCATTATTGATTGTTACAAATTATTAAGATCGTCCTAATCACTTTTCCTGAGGGTCGCCCGTCGCCCACGTGGACGGTGCCCCCGGAAGTGCGGCAATGGGGGAGAAGGAAGGAAGATGGCCGATCCGTGGGCAAGGGCACTAGAAAGGAAGGGTTTGGGGGTCCCACCATCATAAATAATAATTTTAATTTAAATTGTATTTTAATTAAAGTATTTTAAAATCTTTTAATTAAAATAATAATTTAAGTATAATATTGTAATTAAAATGAGTTAATTAAATAAAAATAATTTATTTTTTTACGCTTATAGTATTAAACTAATTAATTAGATTTTATTTTTTTTATATTTTATTTATATTTTATTTTATTGTTTTACGTTGTTATTTTTAACTTATTTTAATTAAATATATTTATAATAATTTAAATATTTTATTTAAAGTAAATAGGAAAGGAAAATATAAGGTGAAAAAATAAAGATGTTTATAAAAATGATAGTATTGGAGGTAAAAAATGTTTGTGAGAAGAATGAACAAATGTGAGTAAAAAACTGATGTGACATATTGATTAGGATTGTTTGTGAGAAAGATGAGCTATAACACTGGTAACAATCTCTAACTAAAATGGTTAAGTCTAACGTTTTTAAACTACCAAATCAAATTAGTTATAACCATGAATCCTCAACCAACTTTGATTTACTCTAACCTTTTAAGTTTTAATTATGGAAAACTTAACCCCTACTTGAAAGATGACCGGTCAAACAACAAGTGCAGAAGATCTGATTCCTATTCAAAAGTTTGTTAGGGCATAAGCAATTAAGCAAAAGATACTATACTAACACTGTCAACTTAGTGAATCGATCTGCAACATAGATGGAAGAACGAGGGATCTTGGGGGTAAAACCCAGAAAACAATCAGCAGCACGAATCAGAGGAAGAAAATGGTTGAAAAAGAGAGAGATATGGCTTGTTGCTCTCGGAATAGCACTTCATGCTGTCTACATGCTCAGCATCTTCGACATTTACTTCAAATCTCCCATTGTTCATGGCATGGACCCCGTTTCCCCTCGATTTACACCCCCAGCAAAGCGTCTGGTGCTTCTTGTAGGTAATTATGCACTGGTAACACCCTTGCACACCAACTGTTTGATTAAATGTCACTGAGAAATGTGGAATCTTGTTTGAGATTACTAGCACCATTTTTGAACACCAACTGTTTGATTAAATGTCACAGAGAAATGTGGGTTATTGAGTGAGATAACTGCACACCAACTGTTTGAGTAAATGTCACTGAGAAATGTGGATTATTGTTTGAGAGAACTGGTGCCATTATTGCACGCCAACTGTTTGATTAAATGTCACTGATGAATGTGGATTCTTGTTTGAGGTCTAATGCTAGCAATGATGTGACTTTGAATGTGATTTCAGCTGATGGGTTGCGGGCTGATAAGTTCTTTGAGCCAGATTCTGATGGGAAGTACAGAGCACCGTTTTTGAGAAGTGTGATCAAAGGACAAGGGCGTTGGGGTGTGTCTCATGCTCGTCCTCCGACAGAGTCGAGGCCTGGGCATGTTGCAATTATAGCTGGTTTTTATGAGGATCCTAGTGCCGTCACAAAAGGTTGCATTTTCTTTCTGCACTAGATTTATTAAACTTTTCAGGTGATTATTCTGAAGTTTGATGAAGCATACGTTTCAACTTTTGATTGTTGAAACACAGTTTGGTTGATGATTTGTAACGTGTGCAGGATGGAAGGCAAATCCAGTGGAATTCGATTCAGTTTTTAACAAGAGTCGACATACATTTTCGTATGGTAGCCCGGATATTGTTCCAATCTTCTGTAAAGCTCTGCCTCATAGTACATGGAATTCCTATCCTCATGAGTTTGAAGATTTTGCTACCGGTGTGCTAACACATTGAACATTCTTCAATAAGGGGATATTAGTTTTTTGTTGTTTATTGAGAAATTTATTGATGGTATATGCAGATGCGTCTTTCTTGGATGAGTGGTCATTTGATCAGTTCAAGAGCATTGTGAATAGGTCCAAAGAGGACCCTAAACTAAAACAGTTATTTCAACAAGATCAAAATGTTATATTTTTACATCTTCTTGGTTGTGATTCAAATGGTCATGCACACCGTCCCTATTCTTCTATATATCTCAATAATGTTAAGGTTGTTGACCGTATTGCTGAAGGTGTTTATAATCTTCTTGAAAATTACTTTAAGGACAATCAAACGGCATACATATTTACAGCAGATCATGGAATGAGTGACAAAGGTTTGAACTATCGATTTTCCTACTTAAATAGTGCTCATTTTTTGTATCATGCAATCCTTTAGATAAATTTTGTTTTTATGTTTGTACAATAGGAAGTCATGGAGATGGACACTGGTCAAATACAGATACTCCACTTGTAGTTTGGGGAGCAGGTGTTAAGAATCCCAAACCTGCATCCAATAATGATCAAAATCATGGTGAAAGATTTGTTGATGAACATGATATGCATGATACACCTACACCTGAAGATTGGGGTCTCAGTAATATAGAAAGAGTAGATGTCAATCAAGCTGATATTGCACCTTTGATGGTTGTGTCGACTCACTTTTGAATTCTTATTTTTTTTGGCAACGTTCATTCTTTTTTTGTTTTGACTTCTGACAGGCTTTATTAATGTTTAACAGTCGACCCTTCTTGGTTTGCCCATTCCTGTTAACTCAGTTGGAAGTCTTCCCCTTGACTACATTGATTTTAATAAGGTTGAATACATCCTTTATTATTCATAATAGACCTCATCAGTTACAAACATTATTATGTAACTTGGTATTCTGTTTCTGGTTTTATTTTGTTCAGAGGGATGAAGTAGAAGCTGTGTTAGCTAATGCAAAACAAATTCTCAACCAATTTCTTCGTAAATCACGTATCCTTCGAAGCATTTATGAAGTTTTTATACTTATAAAGGATCCTGAATATCACTGCATTCAGGATGCCATTCTGTTCATAGAGAAACTTTGACTTAGGAGTTAATCTGGTTAAATTGATATAAGTTTTTACCTGCTTGTAGAATATCTGATTAGGTAGTTTCATCAATAAAAAACAATAATATGACTCTATGAGTAAAGAAAGATAAAATTGATAATACTTTTGTGTATGTTGTCTTTTGATGCATCTTTAACTACTTTCCTTTGGCAAAACTCAGAACTGAAGCAGGCAAGCTCATTTAGATTTAAGCCATTTGAACCTCTAGCCCATTATACATCAATTTTGGATGAAATTGAATCTATGATAGCTGTTGGAGACTATGAACATGCAATGAAACTATCTCAAAATCTTAGAAGCTTGGCCCTTGATGGGCTCCACTATTTTCAAACGTATGATTGGTTCATGCTAATGACTGTTATAATTCTGGGCTACTTTGGTTGGATGCTTTGTCTTATTCTTCACGTGTTGCAATCTTATACATCTTTGCCTGGAAAAATTCTTAAAAAGGAGGAAGTAGTTTTCACAAGAGAACACCCATCAATGGTATAATTATAACCTTATCACTTTATTATAATGTTCATATATAATGCATCTTGATGAATATTTTGTGGCAGGTGTACCTATGTGGAAGTCTCATCATGGCTATAATCTTTGTTGTGCTATATCTTGAGCACTCTCCTCCACTTTATCATGCTTATTTTGCAATGACGGTGTTTCTTTGGACCAATATTTTTAGTGAATATCGGTTTGTGAGAGCCATATGGAAATACTTCTTACAGGCAAAAGAATCTCGCCATGTCATTGAACTATCTGCCACATGTATTGCCTCCATTATCATTCTTGAGCTACTAGTGAGAAGCTTTACCGAGAGAATTATATACACATGGTGTTTCTTAATTGTGGGGGTCATTTCTTCTTTATTTCTTTATAAGTCGGTCCCATGGAAATCTGGAATACCTATCTTTTTGTGGCTAGCATGTTGGTTCTTGTCTGTTTTTACCTTAATGCCTGCAGAAATCCCTGACAACACGGTATTAGTGTAAGTTAAAATTTACTACTTCTACCATTATTGGTTAACGGTCTCCATGTGATGATATAACTTTTATTTCTTGCTTTTTCCTGCAGATGTATTAGTGGACTTATAATTGTTGTAATAGGAGGACTTAGCAGGTATTTAGATAAGCACACCAAAGATAACATATATTGGCTCTATCTTGTAAACGGTTACTCAAAACCCAAATTCCCGATCCTCTTCCAGTTACAGGTATGTAGTATATATTACTTTATATTCATTAAGATAAAACTTACTTGTTCCTGATAAGATCTACCTATTGATTTTTTTATAAATGTATAGGAACTTTTGGTTGGTTTGTCATCTGTGTTGGTATACCTTTCAACATCTCATAGAACCGAAAAGCGCGAACTGCTTGCATTACATCAAGTGATGAATTGGTCCATTGCTGGTAAAATATGTAATTAAATCTTTTACTAAAATCATTAGCAGTTGTCATTTAATAATTTAAAAAGATTATGTTGAGCAGTTGCATAAAAGCTGCCATTGTATTTGTGTAGGTTTATCCATGGTGCTCCCCCTATTTTCAGCAACTGACCTACTTTCTCGGCTAACTTCCATATTCCTTGGTTTTGCACCACCTTTCCTACTATTATCTATTGGGTATATCTCCACCCCCACCCCCTTCTCTCTCTCTAATTTATCATTATTATCTTCATGTGCATGCATTATATGCTAATGTTTTAGATGCGTAAGTTTAGCATGCTGAATCATTTACAGATATGAAGCTGTCTTTTATGGGGCTCTTGGTCTTTCCCTTTTTGGATGGATATTGTTTGAAAATGCACTTTTATATGTCAACAAACCTAACAAGTCCCTTGCTTCGTTTGAAGCTGAAAACGGTAACATCATTCTTGAGGAAGGTGATAGATGCCTACAATTATCTGACATTAGAATCCAAGTTGTTTTTGTAAGTGCAAGTTTTCATTTTGCCATTTTAAATTATTTCAGTTGCATTTAATTATCTCTAATATTTTCCTTTCCTAATTTAGCTGGTCTTCTTTAATATTGCATTTTTTGGAACTGGTAACTTTGCAAGTATTGCAAGTTTTGAGATTTCATCTGTTTATCGATTTATCACAATATTCAGTGTAAGTAAAGATCAAGAAACCCTTATAAATTATACTGATTCTTTTTTTTACCAGTAGTAATTATTTGACAATATCCATTTACATCACAGCCATTTCTTATGGCGGCCCTGCTCATCTTTAAACTGTTCATCCCGTTCATGCTTGTCATGTAAGTGAAACAAAATTCCGGTTTTATATGCAACACATACACACTGGTACAGAAATAATTAAATTAAAAACTTAATTTTGTATGATTCTTGTGTATAAATTTGAATGCAGATGTGCGTTTAGTGCAATAACCAAATTAGTCAAAGTTCCTAGATCAGGATGCTACTTTCTTGTGATATTATGCTCAGATATCATGACTATTCACTTCTTCTTCTTGGTATGGACTGTGGATGCTAAATTAATCCTTTTGAGTTATGATCATGCCATTAACTAAAATAATGTGATATTATAACAGGTGAAGAATACAGGAAGCTGGATGGAAATCGGCAACAGTAT
Organism: Flaveria bidentis; assembly: GCA_018326385.1. Lineage (NCBI taxonomy): Eukaryota > Viridiplantae > Streptophyta > Magnoliopsida > Asterales > Asteraceae > Flaveria > Flaveria bidentis. The sequence continues at coordinate 24,642 of BJCM01083387.1, read as the reverse complement.
CAGCCATTTTGGAATAGTGAGTGCTCAAGTCGTATTTGTTTTGTTGCTTTTCGCCCTTACAAACATATACACCAAAGACATCCAAACTCAATCAACGAATCAGGTTTCTCAAAAAGCAATGTAATTTTGATTTAATCTTGTTAGAATGCCTCCTTGGGTTGTGTTGCCTGTTTTCAGACCTTTGTTTACCCCTTGTATATTTTTGAAAACATGTAAAAGTGAGTTTTTGAGGTTTCCTTGTTTAATTATCTTTAAGCAAAGCCGGAAACGCCCATCATTATCTTAATTATTTAACTGCCCAAAAGACTCGCACCTGCTTGATGTACTCTCCCTATTATTTTTAAGAATCTTGCAAGTCAGGGGTGTTAAAATGGGCCAAGTTTGCAGGTTGAAACTGACATGAACACAGAAATTTTCTTAGACATATTAACCTAAACACCACAAAAATTATTCTAATACACCGAAACAACAGGCTAAAGATTTTTTTTTTCTTATTTTTCTCTCATAAATGTACAAAACAATTATTTTTAAACTAAACTGTGCTAATTGCTTTTTTTTTCTTTAGCGTCAAATATCCAATCAATTTAAGTTATGAGTTATGACATAAAACATAATTTGTAGAAATTTATAAATTAAATTATATGGGTTAACCAACAAACTGGCCAAATTGGCCTATACCCAAAGCGTTTAGCAAAAGGTGTTTGACCTCCCAAACTTGTCTAAAAGAAAACTATAAATTTCATATAAGGTTCATTTCATGATCAAAGATCTAGTTTATACGTCGATGGGTGTGTTTAACTTAGAGATAAAAAGTTACTTTGATACCGAATACTATGAAGTTTGACACTTGAGGATAAAGATACATTGCATTAAAAAAATCTCCAACGCTTTTTTTAATATTTTTGTATGATCGATTATAACTAGCATTTCACATCAACTGTTTTTAATTGAGAACAAATTAAACTGCATAGAAAATAGATTGCCACACTATTAGTTGTTAGAGAAGTGGTTGGATGAAGATAAGAGGAATTCAAATTCAAGTGAAGGAAAAAGAATAAAGCTGCTAGTCTTATTGAGGATTCTTGTTTTTGGGCACATGTAGAGGAACCGATTTCGTTAAGGAGGTTAGAGGATGGAGGGTCAATCGACCTCGAGAAGAAATCGGAGAAATTTGAGGCTTATGTGATGTGTGCGATTAAAAACTACTCGGTGTCCCGAGTTGTTTTCTAGAAGGAGAGTTGTTTAATGAAGTGGTGGAGTAAGTATAAGACATACAAAGGAACTCCATATGTTTCTGAGTTTACTCAATATATGAACAATAAGAACTTTGAATCATATAATTAAGATTCAATTGAGTATCATGATAATGGTCTAAAGTTTAAATCTTATTGTTTGGCTAACGGTTTGATTATTGGAATGAGAAAAAGAAAACAAACTATTTGTGTTTGCATATAAGCTCATATTATTTGGTTTGGTTTTGTAAAGTAAGCTGCGTCATGTTGTTAGATTGCAAATGGAAGAATGTGTTCTTTTTTTCCTACAAGAGACCTTATTTTTCTTTCAGTATTAAATGAGCATATGTTTTTTTAATAGCAAATTCACACAACATTTTCCTTAAATCTATCTATTATTTATTTTGTAGGGTTTGAACCCACATCATTTAATAAGAATAAACACCAGATGTCACTAGATTAAGACACGACCTACTTAAACAAGCACTTGTACATAACACTTTAAATACAAAATTTCAATTATTTAGCTTTTATTAAACAAAAAGAGTAAAAATGTAATGTTGTTTTATTCTTCTATGACTACACCGAAAATAATAGTAACATTAAAAAATTAATTAAAAGCAAGAAGAAAACATATGAGCCTACAAAAATGTTAAATGGTATGTGAAGATTGAAGAAAGAAAATGAAAAATATTCATTATTACAGAGTGACAGCTATATAAATGCTAAATAAAAGAGAAAAGAAAAGACATGGCCGAACAATACTGAAGTGGTGACATAACCAGAATAAAACATAGTCCATTAGTCCGGACCATTAAAAGTAGTTATAGAAAAATGGTCGAATGAAGAGAACATCCTTTATAAACTTACTACTAAATATTAACCAATTAATTTTAATAAATCCGTGTATTACACGAGTTAAACAAATAAAATATTATTATAATTTATTAATTATAAAACCCTAAGATATGATATGAGTAAAATTACATATGAAAAATTACTATAAACAATAAAACAATGATATCAAATTTTTAAAATTTTGTTTTTAAGTTAAAAAAACATTTTGTTCTAAAACAAACCGTATAAAAATATATCATTTTTATTTTTTTTAATTATAACTCCCAAATTTAATTATTTTTTTAAAATTGACTTCTTAAAGATAACAATTTTAAAATATTCGTATTTTAAAAAAAGAGTTTTATGTTTTAGAAAAGTTATTATTTTATAAAACTTTTATTTGTTTAGAAATAACATTAATAAATAGATATCTTTCTGAACTTATTAAATCAAACAAATATTAAGTAGTATGATAAGTAATTAAAGTAATTATTTATTAACAGAGAGAGACGGAAAAATTTTGGTGATTATAATTTTGGTGTTGACATGTGTCATCTCAAGATCTATTTTTTATTAGAGTATGAAGATAAACAATAGTTTACTCTTATAATTAATTTATTAATAATTTAATCAACATTTAAAAGTGAATAATTTATGATAAAAATTTATTTACGGGAAAAAATGTATAATCAAAAAAATTATTTCACGCCTCTCTCTCATAAGAAAAAGGTTTTTTAAACACGTGTTATTATTTTAACATATCAAATGACACGTGTCATTATTTAACATATAAAAAAATATTTTCCGTCTCTCTCTCATAATAAATACGAAATTTATAACAACAATCAATTTATTCCTTTTTTAAAATATGTTAAAACAAACATATCTAAATATTTGTGTTTCTTGCTTCTCTTATATTACATAATAATATTTTAAATAAGTAAACTAACCTATCAAACATTTAAAGTATAAAAAATTTTATTTTAATAATTTATTAATACATACTAAATTATATGATTTCAGACATGTTTTATCATTAAATATAGAGTAATAATTTATAATTTCATTATTTGTTATAAATTTAGATATTCATTATATTTTTATTTCATCAATAGCTAATAACTTATATAAAATAAAATCTTTATAAACTAATGATTTTAATATTTTTTATTTATTCCACTCATGTAATACATGAGCTCTAACCTAGTGACTGTTTGACAATTTCTGAATGATTAAGTACTGAACCAATAAAAAATCTAAACTATTTAGAGGTCTGAACCATTAAGAGTTAATATATAACTTAACTATTCAAATGCAAATATTTAACCAATTCTGCTAAGAAGCCTTAACCATTCAACATTAAACCTTTTAATCATTCAACATTAGTATAATGCTTAATAATTCAGAGACAAATGTCTAAACCATTCAGACATTTGCTCGCGAAACAAACACTCTGAACCATTAAGTATTGAATCATTCGAACATTTGAACCACTAAAAGACTGATTTATATGCTACTAAACAACCCCTACTACGTAAATATAAGAATGTTTGTTGAATAAGATTATTACTTGAAATACTTATGTTTGTGGGTGTTTTATCAATGTGATAATGGAGTGAAGTAACTACATCATACTATAAAAAATTAAAATAAGATGAAAAGGGAAATGTCAAGAACGTTGCAAAATTAACAAAACTAGTATATTTCCGAACACTTGCGTTGCGCGTGTTTTCGAACTAGTATGTTTGTGGAATACTGTTTGGTTAAGAAGAAAAGTTAAAAAATGTAATGATTTTAGTATAACTATAAAATAAAAATTAAAAAATCCGATGTGAATGCTTTTTAAGGCCATGTGAAAACAATCCTTCAATTTCTACTCAACTCATAATAATAATAACATTTTAGAGTTAATTACACGATTAGTCTATATTATTTTCCCGTATTGCAATATTGATCGCAACTTTTAAGAAATTACAGATTTGGTCATTACTGTTTGCAAACTCGTAACACGTTTGGTCCTTGATACTAACTTCTTAACTTTCTTTGTTAAATAAGTGTAAAATCATAAATATACCTTTAATATATAAATTATTTTTAACTTATTAATATATTTATATATATCGATTGAGTTGAATACATTGAAAACCCAACCGACCCCTCCCCATTGGCATACCACCGCCGGTCACCACCGTTTGGTGAAGCCGCCACCACATCCACTATTGTACCATCTTATAGCCGCATCAACACACCATCGACATCATCACCATCACCGTTGATGATTGCTGCCGGCCAGTGACCTTCGATTTGGCCGGCGATGGTGACCATCGTCATCATCACCATCACCGATCTGGTCAAATTGACAAATCTAGTCGTACCACCGCCACTTTCTCCATCACATCACTTGTTCGATTTTAGCTCAAACTAGTATACAGCCCTCGTGTTACGGCAGTGCATAAAATCATGTCAAATAACATTTATGTTACATTATCGTCAGCGATCATTAACACCGGAAAAAGTAAAACAATATATGTAGGGCTCAAACTAGTATTCAGCCCTCGTGTTACGATGTATTAACTCTAAAAATGTAAATTTTTTTTTGTAAAAAGTAAATTTATAGGGTGCTAAAGTTAAAAGTAAAAATTATAAGGGTAAGTTGTAAGGATGTAAAAGTATTGAGTTTAAAATAAAATATTAAAAAAAGATGTGTACAACTTTTAATGCTTAAACTACAACAATATATGCAAACTTAAGTTGGTAATTAGTATATATTAAATTTTGTAAAATTTGTCTCGATTTCATTGACGTGGGTTTATTTTTACTGTTGCGGCGATGGATGCTGGTGGAGATTGCGATGGTACTGTGGGGGTTCCAGGCAGTAAGTGGCAACAATGGTTATGGGGGAAAACTTAAAGGTAGGGTGACAGGTGGTTTATTGTGGTAGTGGTGGTATGGTGTTGGTTAGTCGATGATAATGATGGCTCAAGATGGTGATGGTGGTCGGAGATGGTGATGTTAGTAGAGGTAATCAGGTAGCGGTCGTGGTTACGGTGAATGATGATACACGATGGTCATGTTTATGGTGGTCGGCAGTGGTCATGCTAATGCTGGTTGGCGGCCGGGTAAATTCGGGTGGATGGTGGGTAACTTGGGGTGAATAATAATAATAAGTAGTAGGGGTAAATTGGTCATTTTTTATAATATAACCTCAAAAGTTAACGGCCATCCACGTTAGAGACCAATCGTATTACAAGTTGCAAACAGTAACAACCAAATTTTTAATTTCTCAAAAGTTAGGACCAATATTACGATTTTGGACCTATCCTTCGGGGTGCCAGTCTCCGTACCAAAGCTATCCACCAGTGAATGATTCCTTACAAAAATAAGGCAACAAAGTTGATAAGAAGTTAAAGAAATTGGAGCCGATTGAAGGATTCTTAATTCAGTGGAGGAACTAATATCTTTCTACAAGTCTTCACTTACTCTTTTTCGAAGTTGCTGCTACATTATGTAAAAATATTATTTGGCCTTTGAAATGTTGTGTTAGGGAAATACATAAAATGAAAAAAACTCATTTTTTTCAAATATCATAAAACACGATAAATTCTTACAAAGAATGGAAGCGGTGTTAGGTTGTTATTAAACAGGAGATGCTATTAAAGTTGATAAATGTTGCTGGTTTAGTAATTCATATTGATTTATATATCCATAGTATCCCGTGTACTACGCGGGTTGAATAAATAAAATATTAAATAGTTTTTAAACAAATTATTTTTTAAGTGTCATCTGTAATAATTTATTTATTATAATTTTGGAATTTAATTATTTTTGTTTCATAAGATTTTTATTTTTAAAAGCCACGGGTTTTAAAATATATTGTGTTTTTTAAAAGTCTGATATTTTTTTGGGAAAAATTCTTATTTTATAAAATAATTATTCCGTTACAAATTGGATTTGTAGAAAGATCTATATTAAAAAAATTATATTTGTAATATGAAAATAATTCAATAATATCATTTGTAGTTAATGTAATATTTATTAGAAGAGAGAAGCGAAAAATAAAACTTAGTAGCTCTACAATTATGACAAGTGACATGCATAAATCTTTTTATTAGTATTGATAGATTGATAGATAATTAGATCAATTAATTGTACGTTTGAAAATCGATTTTGGTGAGTCAAAAATTTTATAAAATAAAAATCCACTTAATCAAAAGAGTTTTAATTAGAAGCATTGTAATTTCTAGAGAAATATAGAGATAGTAGTGATTGCAAGTTGACAAAATTAAGTTTAAATGTATTTTAGTGTATGATCGATAACCTATATACTAATATTAGAAAGTATATAATCCTTAAATATTTGATACTTTGATAATGTGATAAATATATTATAATTGGATCAATTAATATATGGTTAGATGAAATTTTTATGACATAATATAAAAGGTTAAATGTTAAATAGAATTTTAGAAAACAATACAGAAAAAAAGGAAAATTATAGATTATTAAGCCATAATACTAAATGTTAATTGGAATTTGAGGAACAATACCGTAGAAGTTGAATTAATATATGGTTAGATGGAATTTTTATGACATAATATAAAATGTTAAATGAAAGCCATAAATTGTAATTTAAATTAATATGTAAGTATGGTAATATATTTAGATAAAATGTTTATTAGTATGGTAAACATTTAATATATTAATAACCTAAAAATAAAGATGGTCTAAGAGTGTGGCACATGTCAAATTATGGTTTAAGAGATTGACATGTGGCTTTAAACCCTTGTTTTATTAGAGTTTATAGATTTATGTCGTGCAAATCTCGTTGTTAGATTAAAATATTTTATTCGTATTTAAGAATTCTAAATAGGATAATTCAAAGAGAAAATAATAAGAAGACTTAATATTTAACATATTTTGTACGACTAACATACACTTTTACTTCTGCCGTTACACTAGCATGGTGATTTTGTTAATTGTTATTAATTTTCTTTAAAACGACTAATTGAATTAATGAGTCATCAGCCCATTTTATAATATCTATTAAATCTTTTTATTTTTCAGTTCAATCACTTAGGTTCCACATCCCACACCCCCACACACTTTGCTGGAAGTCGTCAGACCAAAGTCGTCGCTATCCCCTGATCGTCCACTCAGTTGAAGAGTAAATAATTTTCACAGCCAATCACATCATGTGAGATAAGAATCATGTGCATCAATTTCAACGAACCTCTTGTTATTTTGTTAATCTAAAGCACTCATTATTGAAATCATCAATATTAATCAGAATATTTAATTGTCGGTAGTGGGAAATAGATTAAGACATCTGCAACGACTTTATACTACACCAAATCTTCATCTTCACAAAATCTACAATAACTTGAGATGCTTCAATCAATCACCAAGAACTTTCGGCGCAAATGTTTCCAAATTTCTTTTGCATTCCATCGTGATACCTACGAACCTAACAAAACGAATCTATAAAAGCCCCATTCCATCATCATCATCATCAACAACAACAACAAGAGATGCACCCAAACAAGAAAGATGAGCAAAATCGTGTACGTATAGATTCGGGTTTCAAATTTGTTAATTTTCTTGTGCACTGTCACTAACAGATTTCTTCTTTTGATCCCAAAAAACTTGCAGGTTTAGAAGTGAAGTCGAATTGGGTAAGTTTCTTGGCAGCATTGATATCATTCAAGAAGCTTATGGCGCAATTTCGGATACGAATTTGACTTATGAACTTCATACTACTGGTTTTGGAACCGATGTTTTGGCTTTCAAGTGTTCCAGTGATGATTACACAAGTCGATTTCTTGAGGGAAAGTTCAATTTGGTTCCATCTGATAACCTGCAAGGCCTTGAATTCATTTCCACAAAGGCCAACTCTTTGTTCTTCATTAACGGAGCTGCTGCTGAGCTGTTTCAGAATCTTGGTGACGATCTCAAAGAGCTGGAAAACAAGGTAAGTTTGTGTCGGGGTCTTAGAACTAGATCAGACCACAGTCGGATCTACTACGGATTATAGAACTAGTCCAGTTATGTCTATTTAGACTGTTTGACCGGTTGAAGCGGATTGGGCGATCTACTTGTGTATTAACTATTTTTAGTTATTTTAATTTTGCTCACAAAAGTAACAATTTCTTTTTCAAAATGTTAATAAAATCAAATTATTTTTAAAAGTTTCAAAAACTGTCTCAATTTCAATTCAAAAGTTTTATTATATTAAGTTAAATTGAAACAACTAAATACATTTTGTACTAAAATTAAAACAACTTTAAAACTTTTAAAGCTAAATTAATGTTTTAATTATTTTTTTAAAAAATATTTATTTTTATCAAACTTAAGTAGAAAAACAAACTTAACTCATTCTGATAATGTAACCTTTAACAATTTATATCTTAGTTAATTAAGTATTCGTAACTTGTTAAAATTGCAAATATTCACAAAAAAATGTGTAACATGTTTATTCTTTGTTTGAAATTAGATATATATATAAATAGTTTATATATGTATATTATTTATGTTGAAAACTGATTTCTAAAACCGTTTAGACCAGTGGAGCGGTAATGCAACTGGTTTCAGTGTCTAGCATGAAAATCGGACTGGGCCGGTCGATCCAACCGGGAAGCGGGCTCTAATTCGATTTGATTCTTTGCTTAAAACCGTTTTGAAATTAAATCGTTGGTCGGACCGGTTGAACCGGTTTCGTTAATATATTTTATAAAATTTGTAGTATTTTTTACATATATTTATTAAAGTAATTAAAATTTTATCCGGTTAATACCAGTGTAACCAGCTGACCGATATGACGTTTGGTTCACTGTCTGGTCCGTTACCGAGAACATTGATGTCCAGTGCGATTCTGTAACCTGTGTTTATTTACAGCAGATCTGGAGATCAAGATCAAGTCCTTAACTATTGGTTTAAATTTTGTTTTTCAGCATATAAATACTCCATTGATCATCACTGGTTCGGGTCTGGGCGGATACCTTGCTATTCTTTCCACACTACGGTTGCACCATGCGATAGATATAGAAGAATCAAATGGTTCTAAGAAAACCAAAAGGCCCATTTGCGTAACTTTCGGTTCCCCTCTTGTTGGTGATGAATCTCTTCAACGGGCCATCGACGAACGCCCACAATGGAAATCGAGTTTTCTAAATGTGGTTGCAAAGAATGATGGTGTTGCAAGTTTTTTCTCATCAGATACTCCATACAAGCCCTTTGGTACTTTCCTGTTTTGCACAGACACAGGTGGTCACTCGGCTTTTGAGGACGTAGATTCGATCCTGCAAGTTCTAGACGCAATGAAGTTACAGGATGCAGGTAACTTACAAGTTAACGACTACGCGAACGTTTTGAAAACAATGAGAAGGAAGTTATTGTACCGCAGGGCATCTGAGTTGGGCGGATTCAACTCGAATATGCTGAGGGCGGGAATCGCATTGCAGTTGAAGGAAGTAGGTGTTTTGGATGATGTTTCGAATCAACAAATTGGAGCTATGGAGAAGAAACAAATGGATATGATAAGAAGCAAGAATAATAAGAGTGCTTATGATCCTAGCAAGAAGCTAAATGAAATGAAGATAAGTTTGACATTTATGGAGTGGTACATGAAGACTAGGAAAGAGGAAGGGGGTTACTATGATAGTTACAAGAATGCAAAAGGCAAAGATGAAATGAAGAAGAAAAACGTAATGGTGAAGCATCAGCGCGCTCTTAACAAGTATTGGGAGAAAGTTGTTGAAGAAAAGGATAAAATGCCACAAAAAGAAGGCGCCAAGCTGCGTAAGCGTTGGCTCTTTGGTGGGACGAACTACAGAAGGATAGTCGAGCCGCTAGACATCGCTGAATACTACCAAAAGGGCAACATAAACTACATAAAGTACAGACAGAATCACTATAAGTTGTTAGAGAAGTGGTCGAATGAAGAGAAGAAGGATTCGAAACCAAGTGAAGAGAAAAGAAACAAAGCTGCTAGTCTTACTGAGGATTCTTGTTTCTGGGCACATGTGGAGGAGGCATTGATTTTGTTGAAAGAGTTGGCGAAAGGTGGGTCCGCTGAGGTTGAGAAGGAACTCGAGCGATTTGAGACTTATGTGATGGGCGAGATCAACAATTACACGGTGTCACCGGATATTTTCCTGGAAAAGAGTAGTTTTATGGATTGGTGGAGGAAGTATAAGGCACACAAAGGAACTGCATACGATTCTGAGTTTGCTAAGTACATGAACAATGAGAGCTATCAGTCATACAAGTAAGGCTTAATTTGAGCATCATGACAATATTATTGTGCTTTTTTCTTTCCACTTAGTAAATTTTATATATGTGTTGGTTCATCTACAAACTTGTTTCTTTTCTGTGTGAAGCATACCGGAAAAAGCCGGAGTGAAGCATATTTATTTTAGACAGTGGTATATGTGTCTGTATAATTATGCACAACAATTACGTTTATATAAATATTCCTTCATGGGTCATATGACGACATTGTGACTCCGCCAATTACTTACAATCTTATAACATAGACATTTACACGATCATGATGCATATATTTTTAAATGTTTCGTTTCTTATAGTTTGGATCCGGCGTCGATGATGCTGACAATAAACCAATACCCGCTAGATGCGTATGAATCAAAACTACTTGATCATGATGATAGAAGAATGTCATTACATCTTATTTTGTTGAGTAAATAAATTTAGAAGAGTAGAATGAAAGTAGTGTATTTATTGGTGGACAATTTGGTTATAGTTATACCGTTGAACAAAATTAAATAGTTTTTTCAAAAAGTAAAAATTAACATCATTTGTAACTGGTCAAAAAAAAGTCATGGCTTCACCAGAAGCTCTCATCATCAAAGAAGAAAAAGAGACACCAAGGACTTAGAGCATTCGTAACAAGTTTTTTATTTTTATATGACTATGTACCTTATATTATGGATATGGTTGTGAGTGTTCGTGAGTGAAAAAAATATGATGTTTGTATCGTGTTTCTTCATATTTGGTGAACCACGGTACAACCCCATAAATTTTTTTAATATTTTAAAAGTGATTGTAATTGGAAAACAGTAAAAATATAATACAAAATATATAAAAAAGATTATTTAATAAAGAAATATATAAAAAATTAGTATTTTTAGTATAAATATAAATATAAAAATAAATAAGATAGTGTGAATGCTTTGACCTCACATTGAGAGATGGCTTCTTATGATAAATATTGTGGAATGTTTGATCAACATAGTTTGGGCCCCCGGTACTAATCGAACTCAAGTACAAAAACTAAAAGCCCATCTCAGCTCAGCCCAATAGTGAACCTTGTGTTAACGTGTGGGGTCGGATTCTTCTTTCGCCTACACGAAATGAACAAACTAGAAGCTTTCAAGCAGACGTAGTGGCTTACGCCCCAAGCCAAACCAAAGCTATATATTCCCCCAAAAACCCCCAATTCATCATCAACTTATCATCCAATTTACAATTCCATTAATATCTCTTTCTTCAAATATCAACTTGTTCCCCAAGTTAACCTTAATCTTAATCTTCAGATCAATAGAATCACCATGGGAGGAGGAACAGAAGCTTTCCCTAATTTAGGCAAACACTGTCAGCTTTCCGATTGCAAACAGCTTGATTTTCTTCCATTCAAATGCGACGGTTGCCACAAGGTAAATCCATAACATCTTCAATCAATTATTCACCTTCTTTAGTTCTCGAATCTCAATTTCAATCGACTGATTTCGCTTTCATGTTGCAGGTTTTCTGCGTAGAACATCGATCGTACAAATCTCACGACTGTTCAAACGCCGATCACAACAGCAGAAGAGTTTTGGTCTGCGAAACGTGTTCGATGTCAATCGAGATTCCGCGAAACAGCAAAGGAGGAGAAGATGAGATCGATTTGATTGTTGCGAAGCATCGGAGATCTGGAGATTGTGATCCGATGAAGAAGAAGAAACCGACTTGTGGTGTTAGAAGGTGTAAGGAGATTCTTACGTTTTCGAATACGAGTACTTGTAAGTCTTGTCAGATGAAGTTCTGTTTAAAGCATCGGTTTCAATCCGATCATGCGTGTAAGAGTAACCGCATCCCGGTGGCCGCGGTGGCTGGCGCCGGTGGGCGTGGCGGAGTAATGCCTTTTCTGGTTGCTTTGGCGTCAAGAAACGGTCAAGATTGTACGAAGAAGACGAGTGGTTCTGGTTCTGGTTCTGGTTCTGGTTCTAAGCCTTCTACGTCTGTTAAAGTGTATTGAAGATTGTTGATAAATGTTGTTTATGTCACTCTTGCTTTCTCAACGTTGTTGTAATTCATTTCTAATGTACTTGAGATTGATTTGATTGTATGATCATTTATTCATTTTCAGTTTTAACATATGACAAATGCTTGTACGAGAGATTTTTGTTATGTGCAGTGAGAGGGATGGGCTTTAAAGTTTAAGCCCAATGATGTTAATTTAATGTTATGGGCCACCAAACCAAGCCACAGAGCACCTTTGGGCTTTGACTTTTTTTAGTTTGAAAATCTCTCTCCAAGTTTTTATTTTATTTTATAATTTCAATTGAGAAGTCAGGGAATTCACTAATTCAGTATCAAATAATGATGGAACTAAAGAAGGGATACTTGATTAGGAATGTTATCAAATATATTTTACAAATATTTCAATTTAAGTTATTGTTACTTTAAGTTGATTTATTTATACTACTCTTTTATTATGTTTGAAAACTTATTTTTCCTGAGCCGTTTTAACTTGACCCATATCTTGCCCCCTGTAACTAAAACATCTGGATCCATCACTGAAATGTTTAATAGTTTTGAAGGTAGTTAATAAGACATGATTAGATGCTAGTAAAAATAGAAGGTATGGATCGGGTCGGGTGCCTGTAAGGATGATATGAATTTTTTCATTAGTTGGGTTGACTAACAAATAGTATTTTGTAGGGAACTTTTGTTTTCATCTAACAATATTGGATTATTGAATTTTAATAATTTATATTTTAATTTATTGGTTGTGATTAATCTAAACTCAAGAAATATTTACATAAACTTTCAACTTTAAGCTTATTTTCCTCCAAAGATTCTTTACTAATATAGAGTTAATGTCCGCTAGTTTTTTTTATGATACGGGGTTAACTTTGAGCCAATTTTCAACTCCGTCGCCACCCAACCTCTGTTAGGTTATTGTCACTTGAAATTTACCTTTAACGAGTCAAGTGGTTCAGATCAAGATTGACGGGTTTTGAGAGTGCAAAACTTTTCAGATTGACCAACGTGATGGTTGATTTCAACTTTTTGTTTATTGTTTTGACCATATAAGTAGTCCACGTCATAAAAAAACTAATGGTGTCAACTCTCGGTTAGTAAGGAATCGTTGGAGAAAAATAAGCTAAAACTTGGGGGTGTATGTAAACATTTCCTAAATTGTGATTAATTTCGACCAATAAATGAAATTTGGAATTATTAAAATCCAATAACTACAAAATATTTACTTTAATACATATTATTAAATACAAAACATAATGTTTGAATGAAAACAATTTTAGGAGTTTTTATGCAATAAAAATACAATTTGAGTGATTTCAACCCTTGCTTTTCTTTCATTGTTGGCTTAAGTTTTGATTTTAGTTACCACGTAAACAAGGAAACCGATTGTTTTTAATGATCAATCGCGTTTAAAAATACAAAAATACTATTTTAGGATTCTTACTTCTTAACTTATATGCATGAAACAAATTGATGGAATCATGTTTAGCCCAACCAAACTTATCATGTATCTCCTTATATACGAGTAAACAAAGTTAAAAGGCAATGGTAATTAACTTACACGTAACAAATTGTCGATCCCACAAATCAAAACTTACTTTTTAATAAAGTTTCTACAATAAGTACATGTTCTTTAATTTCCATTTCTAAAATATCAAACTAATAACAAACTTGCATCTTGCTCAATACTCCTTTTGGCTTCTTTGTTGTTCTTTTGTTTTCACACGACTTTTGCATATCGTTAGATTCTCCTTCTAGTTAAACATTTATATATTTTTTATAAAATCAACGGTGTCACTCGTCGAAAAGATTGGCGTAGATCGAAATTTCGGTTGTTATATAGTCTACGTAAAACGTAAAAAAGATTGACGTTAATTGATCCCGTTACCACTAAGGTTCCCCCGCCCCCGTTCACTAGTGAGTGCTACTTTCATAGGTTCACTAGAATTTTGCTTTAGTTCCGACTTCCGAATATGATTTAGGGTTTAGGCTTTTTCACAAACTAAGCATTCAGCATTTCAGCCTTCTAAACACACGGGCCCCCAATTCATTTGGGCTTTTGACTTATGTTTTAAAAAACAAAATCACTTGGGCCTCTAATTCATTTGGGCTTTGACTTGTGTTTTTAAAACAATAGCCTACATTTATGAAAGACGAACAATCGATTGGTTTGAGGCATCATCTTCACCCACACATAGGCGGAGGAGGATAGCGGGGGCCGGTGGAGCTGTCGTCCTCTTTTTTTTTTTTTATCGGTAGTGTTAAACTTTAGTCTGATAGTGTATATTTTAATCCGGTCGTGTAAATTTTTATATAAATATCAAGCTTGTCCTCCTAAAAAATTTCACCCCCACCCCTGTACATGATGTTCAAGCTCCGTCACTGCACTCGCAAGCAGTGGCGAATCCAGAAATTTTTTTTATGGGGGGCGGAGGTTTTTAAGGGTAATTTGACTATCATAATATAATATATTTTCTGGTCTAGTTCATGTCGGATCCGGTTCATTACTAAAAATATCTTTAAAATGGTCCCTAAAATCTTATATTTTCATATATATCAAATCAAGAACTATATTAAAGTAAGTATACTCATAAAAGTGGTTATATATGATGTTTAAGACAATTATACTCATAAAAGTGATGCTAATATGTGATATATCTGAAACAATTATATTCATCATTAAAATAGTTCTCAAACTCTTTAAAGCCAATGATCTTTAACATGTTTGAGAACAATGTCAGCCATTATAAATTGAGCTTGCTTAATAATTAAAAGCATTTATCTCGATAGAAAATTGTATTCTTTCTACTAACTACTTGATTATTTAAGGGTATAAGTAATAAAAAACAACTAGACTTCGGTTAGCGAGAAAATATGTTTCGTTGAACTGTAATCCTATTATAGTTCCACCCAAACAATGTGTTTGCGACATTATTGTTTTCTCTTTAGGTTCAAAAATTCAATGGGGGCGATTACAAAATTTTAAAGGGGGCGGTTGAGATTTTCCGATATACATAACACTGAAAAGTTTTCGCTTAGGCTGGGCGGCTGCCCCCCCTCGTTAACATGTAGGTACGCCTATGCTCGCAAGCGGTTTTCACGTTCTACTGAATACTTTAATCCTTGATTTGGCTCCTACTTCCATAATCCAGTAGGTTTTTCATAATCGATTTCAACTCAAGCCTATAGTTTGAGTTCAATCGGTTCTGCTTTTGCTTTTCTCGCCAACGTCTATTGTTATGTTGTGCCACATAATGACAATAAGTTTATGTAGCTTTCTCAATTCTCAAGTTGTGTGTAGATAACTTGATTTTCTTTCAGTGAAATTCTTTAACGATTATTTACTTCTTAGGGCGAAATTTGTTTGTTGTTTAGGCTTTGGACCTTGGGTGAAGTACATTTACTCTTTAGATGCTAGCGTGGGTGAAACTTGCTTAGTAATTAGATGCTAACTAGTATTAAGGGGCTGTTTGATTTGGGTTGACTGGTTGACTGTCAGCCGGTCAGCGTGTTTGATTTGTCTGTATTACGTTTTGGTCGGGTCCGTGGGTGCTACCCAGACCCAAAATTAAAACCTGCTGACCCGGAAAAGGGGTGCTGCCCCTCGGCCGAACTCCCCTGCGCGACCCACCTGCTGCGACCCACCTGCGCGACCCACCTGCGCGACCCACCTGCGCGACCCACTTGCGCGACACACCTGCTGCAACAATGGTGCAACCGATGGAATGACGGTATGATTATTGCGTGTTTAGATGGAGTGTTACGTGTTTAAACAACGGAATGACGGTATGATTTGTTTGGTTTTTGTTGAGAATTTACCTGTTTTTGGTGATGGTAGAGTCGTGAATGTTTGATTTGTTGAAGTTAATTGGTAGGTTTAATTATTAATCATTTATTTGGATTTTTTATTTTTAACAATGTATGAATTTTAGAAATATATAAATTAAATTATATATTTTTTTTCATTCAGCAGAGTCAGTCAGATACTGAATCAAACAACCAAATTTCAGTCAAATACAAACCCAATCAGAACTTCTAACTGGGTCAGCTTCTAACTCAGTCAGATTTTAATGAGTCAGTTTTATTAAACAACCCCTAAGTAGTTTGAGTTGCGATAGGGGACGTAAAACCATGTCAAGTAAGTGTCACACCATCGTCAGCGACCACATCATGAAAAATCTCATATAAAACGAAAAAGTAAAGATCGGGGGGCTGTTGTTTGCTCACCACTGGGAGATGGAACCATATCCAATCAATGGGGCTTCTTTGTTCAATCTCTTGAGGTCGAAGAAAGGATTGACAGCCTGTTGATCAAGGAAAGCCAAAATGAAGTCTTACTTCTCTAGCTTGGGTTGTCTTCCCGGATTGAAGAAGTAAGGCAAATACGTATGGGCGCCGAAAGGAAAGTAGACGTAAAAACATTGAAGCACACACACAAAACGTAAAAATATTATAAACAATTAATAAGTCGATCTACGACTCGCACGTCGCGACGGGCGTTAAACGGGACAAAATTAGGTTTAACGACGTTGCACCAAGCACGTTATAGCGTACTAACTTTCAAAATTTAAAACGCATTGTAATACGAAACATTTGTCAAAGATGAAAAATATAAAGAATTAAAGTTTAAAGTGAAAAATTATAGACATTAATTTGTGAAAAAATGTAAGAGCTGTGGGTTTAAAACAAAATTTTAAAAGAAAGAAAAATACAAAGAAACTATGTACAACTTTTAATTCTTATACATATAACAATTGATTTAAATATAAATAGATAATTAGTAATATTTATACTTAGGTGAGACTAGTCATAAGTTGCTAAATTGGGTGAAATTTGCTTAGTGATTTAGCTCTATGTCAAGACGAAAGTATGAACCGAAAAAAAGTTTCATTTTTTTTTTCTTCCAGAACCTCTAAAATGATTTAACCGCCCATGTTTCTTTATAAAATGTATCAATCTACTTATTATATTCCTTGGAAATATTAAGTTTATTGAATTGAATGGAATGACTTAAAAAGGTTAATATGATGTTTGACTAATACATGGTCATGAATAAGATTGTAACTGAATTTACATATGGCCCACTTGATATAAAACATATTTAATTATAATAAACTTATAAAGTTTTATTAGTAGTTATGAATTTTTAATATTAAAAATAAATAACTAAATTATACTTTTATTAATTAAAATATAGTGCGTTTTCATACTAAATTTTAGACAATATATTTTCAACATTGTTGACAATTGGTAAATGAACAAAACCGAGCTGAGTCAAGGTATGCTTAGATCTGTAAATCTATAAATAAGAAAAGAGAAAAAAATCAATCAAACCGTAGTTTGAGATCGATGGTCGTGAACCCAAAATCAACCCATTTATAAGTAAATAGGATAGAAATTGCAATTTCTAAAATATATAAAAGATTAGAATAAATAAGACTTAAATTGAAAGTAAAAAAAAATATTAATGTAAATGTAAACATTGAAAACTATAGAGTTAAAAGAAAAAAATAAAGAAAACACAAAGTAATGTTTTTTCCATCATTACTTTCTTGTCATAAGTAAATTTGGTAATGACTCGATTTGATCGTTTGGTGGTCCAAATTAAGAAAAATATACATGAGTGACTAATTGAAAAAAATTCTTATTTAATAAAATAGTTATTTCGTTACAAATTGGAAATTAGATGTGAAAGATGGTTATGGGAGATGTAGAAGATGTAGAGGGGAGTTGGTGGGTTGTGGGGGTAAAAGGAGATGATATAGGGTGAATAAGTGGCTAAAATTCCTAGCCGTTGTAAGAGAGCACGAAACCTGTTTTGTTTCGGTCCCACGGATGGCGTCAAATGTTGCTACACAAATCTTAATCAAGAGATTTGTTAAATTTGCAATAAATTTATCTCTAGTTCAACACGAATCAAATAAAAAAGACACACAAGATGATTGTATATTTGGTCCTATGCGTTCTTGCAATTATAATCTAAATCTTTGAATAAAACGACTAAATTGGTTCTAAGGCGCGTCAGGTAATGTACTAATGGGTCAAAACTAAATAATGCTTTCTGAATCACATAAAACCGCACCGTTTCAAACTGGATGACCATGCCTTAACGGATGGAATGATTTCTTGTTTGAATCGTTGTGTTGATTTTTCCAACTCCAAGATTAAATTTTTCGATCATGGTGTTCTAATTTGCAGATTTAGGTACTGATTGTTGTTGTTTTGATGAGTATTGGGCTAGAAACATAGTTGAACTTTTATTCAGATCCGAATAATCCGAATAAAAAGAGTTCCAATGCTAATCACGTATATTTAACTAGTGATCCTTAATGCAAACTAGATAATGGGAAACGTAATTGGTTTATTTCGAAGTAATACACAAATTTAACGGCTAAAAGAGCCACTGAAATAGTCAAAAAAGAATCAAGTTCTTCGAGGTGTTTTACCCTAAAGCCAAACCCGCATGAATGAGTAAATGTCAAACGTTGAAGAAAGAACTAAGATTATAATTGTTGAAGGAAATGATGCACAAACTAAGTGTTGCGTATTTATATTTATATTTATATTTATATTTATTTAAAAAGTTAAATGAAGGGGAATATTTTATGGGGACTGTACACACGATACAACCTCTATAATTTTTTATTTTTTTAAAAAATAGTTGTGAGTACAGGATAAAATTTTGTGTTAGGTTCATGTCATGTTTTCAGGTCGTGTCATAAATTCACACCCAACCTTCTTCTTTGCTCACTTGTCACCTCCCCAACTTCTTCATTACTAAAATCTAAGCTGATATATTCAGCAAATTTTCCTTCTTGACACAAGATATCCCCATCCACATCATCATGCTTCCAAAAACAATTATGATCATGTTTAAGGTATTGATAATGACTTTGTAGATGTAAATTAAAACAACCTGGAGATATTTTTGGCCGATAAATAGCTGATTATCATCTAACTCACTAGTTTATTATTTATTTATTAAAACAACTTAAAAATACATTAACGAATCAATAAAAAATTATTTAAAACTTTTATTTAACTAATGGTCTAATATATCAGGCTCTTTTACTTTATAATCAAACTGTTCAACCAATTTGAATCTTGGTGGTATATGTTTTGTTCTGTCACTTTTGATATACCCTTCTTTTATTTGTGAGACACAAGCTGGCCACCAGTATTAGCTTTTCAAGTTTTTCTACATTTTGTTATTTCCTGGATGTACAGAATACCTTGATTTATATGCCTCTTGTAGGACAAGCTTTCTAAGTATAACATTATCAATCACGTGACCTAACTTTTAAGGGCATTATTTATATTTGAAAAAGAATATTTTGCACGATGTGTTAGTAAGTCGGAGTAAATTGAAACAAATTACCAATCATAAGGAGTGAAATCGTGATTGTAAAACATTTGAAGAAAAACCATGATGTTCACGCCTCGCGGGAAACCGCCGTGGTTGGGGGTGTGACAGATTGGTATCAGAGCCATTGGTTATAGGAAATTTGGTTGCACTTAGTGAGCCTCGTCTATAACCGTAGCAGCCTTTCTGATATTAACTTCAGCATCCGAGGCTTGGGCCTTATCTTCCGTCTTGTCCGACTCCTAAAAGAGTTAAAGACCACACTTATTTAGGGCATGCCAGAGATGGGCATTTACATCTTGTAGAACTTGTCCAACGACAGCAATAGTGCACACCGTACTGGTGAGTTTTTCACCTTGCAAAAAAAAAAATTCAAAGCCCGATGATCTTGTTTTTCTCTTCTAGCTCAAATACATTTATGTTTTATCCTTTTTCCTCTTGTCAAGATCGAATCATTCGACTCGCATTAATCTCTCTCTCCCCTCTTCTTTTTGGCCAAGGCCTATTTCATGGAATCATTGCATTGATCTTAAGTGAATCTGCCAAGGTGTGCTTGACTAAACACACTACCATCCACAGAAGTTCCAGGCAGATCAGAGCGCAATCTATCCCGATATGGTTTAGACATTAATTATATTTTGTTATAATAATAATAATAATAATAATAATAATAATAATAATAATAATAATAATAATAATAATAATTAGTTTTCATACATTTATTTTGGATATTTGGATATCTGGATATCCATATCAAATAAATAAATAAAGAAATCAAACTCTAATCATATCAAATATCGTATAAAATCTTTGATAAAAATACATAAAACGTGTAACTCCTTTAGTTTCTTATAATCAAAATAGTACCAAATTACCAATAACCCATCGGGAAATGGAAGTAATTCGTTGGGTCAACATGCTCATCTACGTCAATTTATTTGGAACATATTGTACTTAGTGAGACTCCAATCCATGACCTCCACTTTGGATAGTCATAGGATGTCTCCTCCTAAATCATCAACAACACTTATTTATCCCATGAGGCCTTAAGGAGTTCCAATCGGGGTACTAAGTATTTCTTGTGGACTAAAGCGGCTTTGTGGCTTTGGCTTTTGTCATATGGGACCGATAACTCCCACTCAGCTTGAATCACCTTGGCACTAGGTTTCAGTCTTGCAAATTGAAACCCAAACCCAAGTAATAAAAACTAGCCAAAATTAGTCAATACATTGGTTTCAAGTTAATTTCTGAAACTCAAGCTAAGTTAACATGTTTCACCCAAAAGGTATGAAATAAAGTAAAAAGGATATGTGCTCTATAACCTTACTAACTTATAACCTATGACATGAAATGCTACTTGTAAGAATTGTATTCTGATTCCGATATACAAGTTAAACTATCAATTTCGTCCAAGAGGCTTCTTAAAATGAGCTTCCCAAATAAGATGACTCCAACATCCTGCATCACTAAAATATCTAAATTTCAGTAAATTACAGCGAATTACGTCATATTTGTAATTACTTACAGTGAATTACAGCATAATTATAATTATTTATAGTAACTTTAGATGGATCGCCAAAAAATTATGCAAGTAGATTTGTGGGCACTTTTGTAATCTCGCATCTCTAGATGTGACAGAGATTTATAATTGGTTCAGATCTGCACCGTCCAACATCTTCATGATTTAAACGTGGTACATCTGGCACCACTCACCGTCGATGAAACTTGTGACCATGTTTGTAACAATCTGACTAAACCATAGAGACTAGTTATGACGTGTAAACTATTTTAATCACCAAAGAAAATAACAAAGTAATATGAAATGGTTATTTGTGTATTATAGTATTTTGAAGGAGGATTATGTAAAAAAAGAAAAGCGAAGGAAAACTAAGGAAGATAGAATAAAAAATCAGGCGTAGAGTAGATGTGGAAACATGATAAAAAAGAGAGTTGTAAAAGCCAAGTGATGAGCTTTGTTAAATTGTTGTTTAACTGGAATGATTACGCATTTAGGTCAATACAACAGTCAAATTAGGGGATCGATCACATGCATCTTGTTGAAACGTGGTTGCTGATGTGGACAGGTAACTATATCATCGTCTTATTATATTTTCTTGTTGGTTTTTAAAATAAATAAAAGTAATAATTTATCTCAATATTTAGAATAAATTGTTTTACTACTATATAAATATATTGATTTATAAATCTATAGTTGTCAGTTTTGATTTTAATCTACATTTGTAAACTACAACGACAAACAAAAACCAAAAAGACAGTTCAGACTTCAGACTCATTAATTTATTCATAAAAGTCTTTTTAAAAAGTAGAAGAAGATAGATTTATATTTTCTTGGGTGGGTAGGTGGGCTATACGCGACTAACATACCATACGTGGGTGGCCTATACGCGGCGTATAGGTCTATACGCGCAACGCGCGTGAATGATTTCGCACTAGTTGAAGTAATTTAAATTCTAATAACACATGAATGCACTAAAAGACCCTATAAATGCATCAAATTTCGTCTCTCATTCCTGCATACCAAACGCTACCTTAATCTATAATTGTTTTTTTATTATACTTTAGCGATACTTTAAACTTTTAAACCAACCCGGAATGAACGATTAAGTAAATTAACCAAATAACCTAATGAAACAACAGGATTGTGGCAATCGATTTTGCCAAAAGATAAAAGTAGCAAAACCTAGAACCCAAAACTGCATAAATGACCTCACTTTGTCGATGACCACGATTTTTTCGTTAAAAACTGCTTTGGAAAACCAAAAAGAAGACTTTGAGTGAAAAAACATAGGCATAAATGCATGGTGACTTGTTTAAAGGAATCGCGACCACCCGTGAATAGCCGCGACAAACGTTTGAAACTCCGGTCTCAACCCGTGTATAATTATCCTTTTCATTCTTGCATCTCCGATTTTAGATTGTTGATCTATAGCAATATAAGTCGAACCTTCAATCAAAATCGAAGAATACCAACATCAACATGACATGAGCATGAATTAGATTTAGGTGTGCATACCCGAAGTTTTTGTAGAACCTTGGCAAGCCAATTAAAACATCTTGCTAAAGGTTAGCTGGCTTGATGTCTATGCCGGTTACCTGCAACTTAGCACATACATGGATGCCACATTGCCATTTTTAACTTCAAAATGACAATCAAAATCAACAACGAATATATGCATATAAATCCACAAAGCCAATTTGATAGATTATTACATATATTTTCAGCTTAAAACATAAATAAAATTTTTAACTATAAGGGCTCTTAATATATGGAGGCCAAAGTGGTTGCTTTTGTGACCATTTTCTAGTCAATATATCATGTTCAACGTCAATAGACAAATTACATGCAAGTTTGATTGCCATCCTTGAAGCTTATTCATATCTAGGAATGGACCTACTTAAATAAATTGATGGACTTGAATTATTTCTTATTATGTGTTGAAATCCTAAGTAAAATGAAGCAAACGACGACAAAGAAATTTCAAACGGTTAAGTTTGAGTTCAGAGCTAGAAGGATTATAGATAAGCCCTAATAAAGAGACACCCCAACTTTAAATCGACACCCACCTATACGCCGCGTATGGGTCCATACGCGGCGTATAGGTCCCCCTCATAAATACCAAGAATTTCACGTCACATCAGTGAGTTTATACGCCGCGTATGGACCTATAGGCTTTTCAGAAGACAAAACTGGCGAAGTCAAATCAGTCATTCAGCGGGCCTATACGCCACGTATGGGCCCATACGTAGCGTATAGGTGTCGGTGGAGATGCGTCCCACACCCATACGATCCAGGTCTATACGCCTATAGGCCCGCTGAATGACTGATTTGACTAAAGCCTATACGCCGCGTATGGACCCATACGCGGCGTATAGGCTTTATTTCGAATTATATGACGTGACTTAAGATTCTTTCGATGATATATAAATGCATCGAATATCAAACGAATGCGTTCATATTTCGTTTGTTACGAAGGAAACGTTTGATCTTAACTGAAGGAAATTAGCGTTATGTGGTTCAACATTTTCTTCTGTCACATAATTACTCGTAAACATTTGATTCTTATTTCATTAAGTATTTGCATACATATATACATATATTTGAATTGCATACTTAAAAAATCGTTTCAACTAACTCGGGTTCCATCGGTGCTAGTCGGTTACGGTAAACTTAAATAAATTTTAAGCTTTTTTATCATAACCGGCTAGTATCGTGGAACCCGAGTTAGTTAAAATGATTATTAAGTAATCAAGACATTTATGTGTACGTAAGTATGTATATAAAAGAAATAAGAGTTATAGTTTTAGAGAAAAATTATTATTTTGAAGAAATAGTTGAACCACAAAACTCTATTTTCTTAAAAAAATATCATTTGTCTTATACGGCTGCCACGGAACGTATAGCACGGTTGAATTTGAAGTGATCCAAGATTATTCGTTCGTTATGTCGTTTTGGGATGGTAACTATTTGTTTGGTGAATATTCAAGCGTTTCGTACGTGGCAGATAGTAATCAAGATGATTCGTACGTTCAATCTGCTTACGAATTGCCAGATTTAAACCAATCTTATGTTCCCGATGACGAGTTCGAGTTTTGCCGAGAATCAAGTTATGACCCGCAACAAAGTAATATAAACTATCTCTCGAGTGTTGAAAATCAAAACACGAAAATATCGTTTGAAACATGTCAAGAATTTTTATCACTTGATGAACTAGTCTGTTGGGTTGTTAATAGAGGACGTGATAATGGTTACGTTATTATTACACGAAGATCGAAGAAAAAGGAAGGTCAGGTCGTAAAGGTGTGGCTTATTTGTGATCGTGGTGGTGAACACAAAAGTAAAGCAACAATTAGACGATCTGGTAGCAAAAAAATCGGATGTCCTTTTAAATTAGTGGGGATATACGACAACAAACGTCGTTCGTGGAA
>BJCM01083374.1:0-10223 GCA_018326385.1 Flaveria bidentis | reverse complement strand
TAAGATATGCATGTAAACATGCATACGTACAACTTTACATATATATACATAAATATCTATAATTTATATATATAAGGTTAGTCAAATAATAAATAATATATAATAGAATTTTATTCATAGATAAACTTTAACCTTATTTTTAGGGTCGTCACACCACCCCACCCCGCAAATATGGTCGATCATGACTTGAGAGCGGAATTCTCATGTCATCTTTCTTAGACTTTCTTTGCCAAAATGTTGTAGCTACACGTACCACTAATATATGGCCCTCTTTCATTTGATTGGAAGCGGATATCTTTTGATCTGCGATATGACAATGACTTGTCTCGAATTCAGTATCACGGTCCATATTTGATTAACTAGTAGATCACCTTCACTTAAAAGCTCTTTTGCTTTACAAGCCACAAAACCTTTGAAGGAACATTATAGTTTTTCTATTTTTTTCATCACTTCCTTCCCTTATAGCCCATTATGTGGGTCTAGTTGTCCAGATTCAAGTTTCAGCATCTTTTTTTTAAAAACATTCTCAATCGTATTCTTCATACGTTCCATTAAGAATGGAATAATATTTTGAAGGGTCTTCATCGCATACTCTGTTGTATGCTAACGCGTTCTTTTTGTAGGAAGCCTAGACGTATTATCATGGAACGAGTGAGACTCTTTCCTATTCTCACCATTATCAATTATTGTTCCGTTCATTATTGTTAGTCATTCTTTGACTGAATAGGTATAATATCCATATTATGATTATGTGACTCTAAAACTTCACCAAGTAATTGTTATAGCCAATCTTGTAAGAACCACCCAAAAATCAAGTCCGTTTTAAATTTTTGCAATACCTACTAAATATATCAAGTAGGATATAGATCCAAGTATATGAAACGTTACAATTTAAGAACTTGATGGAATAGTCCACCATAATAAATAATTAGTTTGTAAAACTCATAAACTATATAAACAAACATGCTATCAACATATATTATAATACATAAGATATCATCACACACACATCCATTAGTATTCCCATATATATCCTTCATTAGTATTCCCATATATATCATACTAGGTTAGTATCTCGTGTATTACTCAAGTTGAATAAATAAAATAATAAATAATTAGTTAAAAATTTATGAATTATAAAACCATGTTTGAATATAAAATATGATTATAATTACATATCAATAGCTATTTCAAATAAATAAACAATAGATAGGTTATAGATAGATAGATAGATAGATAGATATATAAATAAATATTCTAGAAACTCATTTATTAAATGGATTATAGTTAGTAGTAAACACAAAAAAGTTACAATACGATATTTTAATATAAGATATGTATAAAATTATATATACGTACTTGTTCAAGAGATAAAACAATTATACTATTTTTAACTTCTTATCTAAATAGTTTTATTTTTAAATATTTGTTTTAATATTTTCTTATAAAAATTTATTGTTTATTAAAAACTCAAGTTTCTAATTATACTGGTTGTTTTAATAAAACTATTTTTAGAAAATTTCATACTTTTTATAATTATTTTTAAAAAGGAACTGATTTAATATTTTTTGTTTCAAAATGTTCAATGTTTTAGAAAATATATGAATTTTAATTTTCTTAATAAAATTTATTTTTAAAAACATAGTTTGATTTTAAAAAAATGTAGATGGGAGAGAAAAATATATCAATTGACCAAATTAATTTTTATCAAGAGATAGAAATTGTTTGAGTGTTTAAATTACTTTAATACCCTTTTGGAGATAAAAATAAAGTGAGGATGTTTAGAAAAATAACAAATGTCAAAAAGATAGTTTAAAAAGATGACTGACAAAACATATGAATGTAAGACTCATATATATCATATGAATGTAAGAATATACGAATGCAAAAATCTAATCAAAATCTTTCAAATACCTTGAAAATATATATTTCTTAAAAATATAGTTAAATACCAAATCTTTTAATTCCAAGAACCTTTATATGAATCTAAACAAGATCTTTCATATTCCAATAAAGAAATCTTTATAAATCTAGATAAAATCTAGAATATGAACTAGTCATGAAATTCTACATAAGAACATTCACATAGTAGGTGTCTCATTTTGGGATGTTTGTTAGTAGTTGTGAATGAAGGAATGAGAATATTTATGAGGGTTGTACTATGATTCTTCATATTTGGGGACATATATTTTTACAAGTGGTTGTGAGTAGAGGAGAAAATAAAAGATAATGATAAAAATATTAAAAAGTATTATTTAATTGAATTATATAGTAAAAAGTAATACTTTTAATGTAAATATAAGGATATGATTGGGGAAGCTAGTGTGAATGCTCTAATTCTTTCATATTTTTCAATTCACAAGAATTCCTACATGATCTAGCCAAGATCTTTTCCTTTTTCTTCTTGTCTATCGCTTAAACCACCCAGCATTTGTCAAATCCGATCTATTACACTTTGTCATCAAAATCTTCAACTAATGATATTGTCATCATCCAACTCCAAACATCTGTTGTATTCTGCCACCAAAACAATAAAATTCATCAACCTTTCTCCTCTTTTTCCTTTGGTTTTGACAACCCCCAAGGAAGAACTAGAAGAACATTTCATTCTTAACAAGTAGCAAGAATTGCCCATTAATGTAAGTGTTGAAACACATGTGTAATCAATTATCATAATGTGTTGTTTGTAACTAAAAGCCTTTATCCAAAACAGCCTTGAATCTCAACTCTTCTAGAGCATTTCGTGATTGAAAATCCAACATCTCAACCATCCATAGTGTGTGGTAAGATTACCTAAAAAACACAACACCTACACCAAGTGTTCCTACACTTTTTATACAACTAAACATGTTTTCTTCTCATTCCATTCAAGGTTGATTTTCAGCAGCTCTTGTTCATCAAAATCGACATCCTCGATTATCATCAATCTCATGCAAGCTCTTCTGGTATGTCAAAACACTTTCTTTGAGTGCTTACACGAGTTTTTTTCCCTTATTTACACATTTTTAACATTAGTAAACCATTATCAATGACAGACAAATAAAAATATATTATTTTTCAGAACTAAAGTACATATAAAATAATATAAAAGATAGAAATTTCTTTATTGATGAACTATACATCTTATAATGATTATAAATTGATTTCATTAACTAAATAGTCAAAAACAGAATTAAATTATCACAAAAATTATGATAAAATATATTTGGATATAATATTATATATTTAAGATAGTTACAAGAAGAAAATATTTAAAATAATAAGTTTGATATTTCTAACGGTTCCAACCGTTTAATTCAACGTAATAACCGAATAAATTAATTTAGGTTTAAAATAGCTCACTCACAACTTTTTACTTGATAATATGGTATATCAATATTTATCAGGTTGATAACAATATTTTGTACATGAAGATGGATTACAATTTTAGGATCGAACGTTCAAAATCGCATTTTAATGCTTAAAATTCAAAAATAAAAGATTTCATAAACAAAAAGTGTATTCATATTACAGAATGTTTATAAAAATTTTAAAGTATTAGAAAATAATTTTTACGAATCCCACATATGATCATGTACTGAAGGAGGAAACTAACACTTGAATCAATAATTGATACATCAATCGTGAAACTCACATGTGGTTTGGTGTTGGCAAGGATATTTACATCTGAATTTAACATTCCTTGATCGCAAAACTCCCATGCGATCTAATGTTGAACCATGAAACTCTCATCTGATTAGTTCATACTTCTCGCACATACAAACTATTTAGGTAACTATAATATACATAATCAAGAATACTCATATATTTCTAATTTTATAGTATGTATACGAAGTGCGCATAAAACATATATGCTTATAGGGATTATGTATCAGTCACTTGTTACACATGTTAAGCCATCCTATTTAATCTCTTTCAAGATAACATATCCTACAAGATCATAATTTCATATGTTAGTTAGGAACTATTCTAATACATGTAGGCCTTAGGCCCACCCTCCTAGGGTTTCACCTTTTGCCATCTTTGGGTATTCAACCCATTACTTTTTGGGTGACTAACCCTTCTCCTTCCAGGACTATGCACCCATATCTTATGCGTATCTCAACCAGTAAATTGTATCTCTTGAATACATAACACGTATACCATTTAGGTGTTTCAACCTGTTCTTTTGGGTTCCTCACTCAACCCTTAATCCATAGCCTATTCTAAGGCGAAGAATTACCTCTAAGGCCACTAGTTTTTTTTATAGATAGCACTACTCTTGTATGCTTTCTAACTTAACAAAACCAATTAGGTTTGTTTTAACACTTAATGGAGCATTTAATTATATTTGAGTTTTTATATGAAATAAGAGCTAAATGCCACTATTTATATGACATTTTTAGGTCCCTTATAGACCATAAGGTCGATAGGTTACGAAGCATAAGCTTTCTAGAAGGCCTTATCATGCTTTCATGTCAGAATCAGATTCTGCCTTTGTTCACTACATCATGGGCCATAGCAAATAGTTTATGGTTTATAACCTTGCTCCTTTAATGTAGTTCTCGAGGGCTCTCCATTAACCGGTTATGATTAGTGTAACTCCATTCATATCCGAGTTATGCATGTTGAAAGTTTAGGTTTCTTTTCTTCTTAAACTAGTCAAATTAGGGTGTTACAATCGATCATGAAAGAAATGGAGGCACATTACTAATTGTAGTGACTAGGTTTCACTAATCTTGGTTAGTAAACCAACGACTAGAAGAAATTCATGAGAAAGAGGCGTAAAGAAGTATCAAGAGAGAGGAGATATGTGGGGTTTTGAAGGTCGAGTCTCAGCTTTTATAACCAAAGTCGTTTGGAATAAACCTTGATGCCCAACATGGTTCCGATTGTTGTGATCAGTGGAGTGCACGAAAATTAAAGTGATAGTTACCTAATGTATATTTTTCTATTAATTAAAAGGGACAAGGAGACATTGATTATGGTGGTCAAACATTTATTATCTATTACAATAAGTCAGGATTTCAATTAGAAAAAAGAGATGGCGGTTTCTATGTTATGTTCTATGTCTTCCTAAAATATAAATGTCTAAGTATTAAGATAATTATCAGAATTTTTTAAATTACTTTTATGTCATTGACTGTCTTGAATAATTGATATTTGATCAAAAGGTCTAGATCAGTTATCGTAGTTCTGAATAGGGCTGAAACGAACCGAGTGAACACAAACAATATCTTGTTCGTGTTTTTTCGTTAAGAGATAAACTTGTTTATGAATTATTCACTAACACTTACCGAATGAGATTCTTTGTTCGTGTTCGTTCATTAAGAAAATGAAAATATTCATCAACTGTTCACAAATACAAACAAAAGCAAACGAACACAAACAATAGTTCATGAACATGACGAACACAAAAAAAACACATGAACACAAACGAATACAAATTATTATAGATTTATTTTAGAATAAATTTACATTTTTATTACACACATTACACAAAATCAATCAAAAATAAATTAGTACTTAACATAAATATCAAAAAATACTTGATATAATAGTCATAAAAATAAATGACATAAAAATTAAGAATATAAACGAACATATTATCGAACGTTCACAAACGGACATTAACGAAAACATTATCGAACGTTCACGAACGGACATTAACGAACACATTATCGAACGTTCACGAATATAAATGAGCGAACGTGGCTTGTGTTATTGTTCGTGTTAGTTCATATACTAAACAAGCGAACATAAATGAACTTCCCAACAAACAATTCACGAACTATTCATTGAACGTTCAGTTCGTTTGCAGACCTAGTTCTGAAAATGCATATAAAATTATGATAAAAAGAATTAAATAATAAACGAGTCGAACCCAAGCTGAGCTCGAGCTTGTAAATTATCTCACAAGCCAAGCTCAAGCTTGAGATGTAGAAAAAATCAAAGTAACCGAGCTCCGAGCTCTCATAAATAAAAGTTAGTTGATTTCGGGCTCGACTTGTTTACACTAGTACTTAGTTATAAATAAACGTCAATTTTAACTTCTTGCCATCAATGGCAAGTTGGACTATTATGACATCCGTAACCAAAAATAGGTACATTAACTTTGACTTTGATCAAAATGTGAACTTTGATTTGGAAGTTGACTTAACGTTAAGTTGAAATATGTTTAGTATAATAGACACATGTAGACACGTTAAGTACTTAAATTTTACATTATGGGCCTATAATCGGCTAACGAGTCTTAGACTTGGTGATAGTGAGACGTTTCATCGTATTAGACTTAGCACAATAATTATGTGCCTTGGACTGGAATAAAAATTTATAAAACATAAAATAATCAACTTAACATTAAAAACACAACAAAAACCGAACATTGGTAGACTCTACCTAAAGTTTATTAATTAGACTTATCATTCGAAAAAATTGTATTTATATAATTAATATGTCGTATAATATCTCGTGGGAATCTTAAAAATACAACAAATAAAAAAAATGCAAAAATCAGACTAAATACGAAACAAGATGAGATGGAATTGGGTTGGGCAGGCCAAGGACTATGGGACTTTGCCCCTTTGCGGCTGAGGATACCAAAAGGGTTCCTTCCTTTTGGTTTTTGCTCATTTGTTTCAATCTTACCTCACAAGTGTATCTCAAACTTGCAAACCCTAGCCATCATCTAACTTTTCTTCTTGTTTTTTATTATCATTGACATCTACATTGTCATCCATTAGATTTTGGTGTTGGTTGATCATACAAGTTGGAATCATCATCTACGTTTTTACAAGTAAGAAAATGATTGTTTTGATGAAATTTAGTTTCTAATATTCATGTTCTTGATAACATCATCAAACATCTAAATCATCATTTAATGTTCATCTAGTGGTGTTTACTATGGTCGGATCATGAAAGATTCGTGGTTGAGGAGTTTTTCATCAAAAGCCAATAAAACCCTAGTTTTATTTTGTTTAAATGATTACTTGTATTGGTTTGTAATCTTGCATAATCTGGTCCTAATAAACAATTTAGGGGAATTTTTTTTTAAACTATTAAATAATATTAATAGAATGATTAAACTTGAATAAGCATGAAAGGAGCGATGATAACAAACAAAGAACGCAAACCAAATCAATAAACATTAATAAATCAACTAGATACAAACGATACATTTTAAATATTAGACAACTTGCTGTCAGGAGATTTATTCATCTTGTACAAGTCACAACTTGATCATACGGAGTCCAAATGGTCAAACTTTATATCTAAAAGTAAGTTTGAAGAGCCTTCTGACTAATCTTAATTCTTTCACGTTAATCACACATTATTTGGTCCTCCAAACAAATTAAGCAAAACTAAAAGTCAAATATGAAAAACTTGGGCAGAATGTTGGTTTGTGTTCGTGAGTTCATATCTCTCACTCATACTTCATCCATTTGAAGTTAATTTTTCGTAAGATTTAGTTTAATGTTTTAGCTTTCAAAGATACCTAATTCGTGATGTTTTGTAATAGGTTTGACCTCTAAGTAGCCTACGCATGATCAGTGCGTGTTCAGCTCTACATGCTGAACTATTTTAATAAATTTGAACCTCTAGGTTTAAGACTAACTAACTAAAGCGAGTTAAGGGATGTGTACTCAATGGTGGATTCTAAGACATAATAATAATAATAATAATAATAATAATAATAATAATAATAATAATAATAATAATAATAATAATAATAATGTGATAAGGACTTAAAAGTTAAATAAATTAGGATCATGGACCTTAAGGAAGGACATTGGACTTGTAATAATACACAAATAGTATTTTTATTTAAATAAACACTTGGATTAGACATTAAGGACTACGCTACAAGGATTACAATCAATTTGGCCTTCTTGACCTCTAGTGATCCTTTCTTGTTTGATATATGTAGTTAGTTGCTAAAATTTGTGTGTGGACTTTTGGATTGTGCAAATATCAAGGTGAATTTCGTGGTTCCTTTTTATATGTTTTACTTGTTGGAAAACTGTTCTCAAACTTTTTGGATTATGTCATGTTTCTAAACTTATTTTTAGACTTGGATTGGATTGTCGTGTGTGGTTTAGGTCATAAAATCAAGTCTAGATTTTCTTCATAAGTGTGTGTTGTTGTGCTTAAGTCCTTGTGTTCCTGTCATGGCTATTTACTCCGGTTTCGGAGCCGTGAAGAGGTATTTTAGTACTCAGGTTGATATCCCCACCCTTGTTTTCACTATGATAGCTAAGATTGATACAACCTAGACTTGCCCGTGGAGAATATAATATGGTTGTTTTGAACTTGGACTTGCTCTAATACTTGGGGTGTGTTTGTTATTAGGATTAGTAAGGAGCTTATGTTAGTATCTATGACTTATTATATTCTTATTCACACATTATTATTTGTACTGGATTTGCATAGAAATTTATTTTTGAGTATTTATACATGTGAGCTCACTAACGTATGTTTTCTTTTTAAAACATGTCTTTTCAAGTAATAATACTTGAGTGCTTAGAGTTGTGGATTGTAAACGGGACCGCTCTCTCTATAGAAATAAACATTTGACTAGGTTTTTCGACAATGGTGTTTGGTTTGGATTATTTGTAGATTGCTTGTATTTGTACTTCCTTTGTTTTATTTCGGAACAGTTGGATTTGATTGTGCATGTATGGAATGTTATTACTATATTGATTGTTCTTGATCTTTGTTCTTATGTGTTAGATGACACCATGATCCATTATTGGAGAATTAATTTAGTGATTTTCTAAGACCCCCAATATGTTACAACGATCACGTCCATCAAACAGCAAGGGTGTGATAACTATGCTAGTAGCATTAACCACAACTCAATCGGCAACACATGCTTAGGCACTGAGCTTGGGATACATCAACAAAATTTTATTACTTTCAACTTGCACTAGCCTTCAAAAACATAAAGGTGGCTTGTGACTATACGAGTGTGCAAAGGGTGGAATGCAAATAGTGCTATTTAAATGTTACAATTGTGCCCACGTCACGTGCACACATTGAGGTGTTTCGCACCTAGTAAGGGTCCCCATCTTGTCTTATAAGTATTTATAAAATACTTCCACTTATATATCATTTTAATTTTTGGTACCTCTTGTGTATGGCAACTTTCATTCATATTTTCCTCAATTTTTGCAGCTTTATATGTTTCAACAACAGTAGTTTGAGTAAGATATATTTTTTATCTTACTTTTGTTTTAACACGGTTGGTTGTTTTTGAAACTCGTACGTAATAGAATGCAAACCCAATGATAATTAATTATATAAAATTATATAAATATTATGATTCGTGAAAAAATTGCACTACACTAGTTTTTCAACAAGATGTACTGAAAGTAGTATGAAGTTTGTAATTCTAGGGAAGGGGATCGTTGTCGGCTTTTAAATATGGATTTGTTGGGGTGGAACAAAAAAATACCTTAAAATCATTGAAATTAGGATATTTCGAAAAACAAGAAGTAAAGATGACAAAGGGATGCATGTGTCCGCATTTGAGGGTGGGATTGTGATGGTTTTTAGACTCGTCGTTTGATAGTTCCCCAAACACTTGCCACAGTTGCATATATGTGGAGATAAACTATTGCAGATGAATTAGTCGTTTGTTCGTGTTTGGTTGGTCGAACTCGTCGAATGTTACAAAGTTACCGGCAAATATATGAATGGAGCCCCCAACGAGATAGAGAGAGTATTGGTAGTTGTTAGAAACCACCAAAAAACCTAAAGTGTTATGTGTTGGGTTTATTGGACCATTATCAAAGTGTTGTTTAACCATTTAAACAAGAAAACGCAGCGGAATCAAACC
Organism: Flaveria bidentis; assembly: GCA_018326385.1. Lineage (NCBI taxonomy): Eukaryota > Viridiplantae > Streptophyta > Magnoliopsida > Asterales > Asteraceae > Flaveria > Flaveria bidentis. Next base: position 406 of record BJCM01083374.1, on the reverse strand, counting down.
TTAATATTATGTTTTGTAAACTGAAAATTAAGGCTTATTACTTAGCAACAACAAACTCAAGAACATAGGATCAAATATATATGAATGAACTAGCTATCAAGAAGAAATAACAACCAAAAGCAATACATACAAACTACCTTTGTAGAGCTGCTGAAAACGTGAGATAGATGAAGAGAATGAGGTTCTTGAATGACCAAAACACCAAGGAGAGGTGTCCTCAAGCTTGCATACCCACAAGCATCAAGCAAACATCATCTTGCTAGGATTTGAACACCAAAAACGAACCAAAAGGAGCTGCAGAAAACGTATTTTTCAGCTTGTTCTTCTTCAAGAATAGAGAGAAAATGGTCCTTGTGGTTCTTGCATGTATGAGAGAGAGTGAGAGGTTGAGTGTGTGACTATCAAG
>BJCM01083329.1:0-16598 GCA_018326385.1 Flaveria bidentis | reverse complement strand
AATGCTTCTTGTCAAAGGAAACAGAAAAAGACTCCATCTCCTAGCATAGAAGAATGGGACACATTAATCAACGGAAGATGAATCACTTGATCCAGAATGATCTAGTGCGTGGCGTAAATGTTAAGAACTTCCAATTACCGGATTTTTGTGTCGCATGTAAGAAAGGCAAACAGATGAATAAGTCTCATAAGGAAAAGAATGTTCATTCAATTGATCTGCCTCTTGAGCTCCTTCACATGGATATGTTTGGCCCAGTCAGTGCAAAGAGCATTGCCGGTGGTTTGTACTGCTATGTAGTTACAGATGATTACTCAAGATTTTCTTGGGTGCTGTTTTTGAAATCCAAATTAGAGTCATTTGAATCATTCAAAGAGCTGGTAACTACATTGGAGTCACTCTACAAGCTTAAGGTAAGACAAGTTCGCTCAGACAACGACACCAAGTTCAAGAACCAGTGGATGGAGGCATACTGCAAAGAAAAATGAATAGTGCACCTGTTCACATCTGCCTACCCTCCTCAAATGAATAGGGTTGCTGAGAGAAATAATAGAAGCTTGATAGAGACAGCCGGATGATGCTCGCAGACTCGAAACTACCTATCCAAATCTAGAACGAGGCGGTAGCTAACGAATGTTATACTCTCAATTGAGTCTTTGTGGTCAAACGTCACGGTAAAACGTGCTATGAGTTGCTCCAACGATGTAAACCAGATCTGGAGTACCTCGAGCCATTTGGCGCACCATGTACACTGCTGAAGAAAACTCAGTCAGGGAAGTTCAGGGAGAAGACCGAAGAAGGAATTTTCTTAGGATACAACATACCGAATAAGAGAGTTTACAACAACTCAACAGGTCAAGTAGAAGTGGGGTGCAACATTGATGTACAGAGATACACCACCACCCTTGCTGGAAAAGGACCCTCATTCGTCTTTGACTATGATTGATTCTTTAAGTCATTCGACCCCCCTCTCTCCCCTCTTGAGGATGAGTTATCGACCAGAATGATGTACGAAGTGTTAAATACACCATCACTGATCTGAAGACCTCCGTGTCATAAGGTGAGCCTTCTAGCTCTTCAAGGGAAGCACATGAGGTAAGTGACTCCTCCTCTGATGATGAAGACGTGGTAAATGATCAGGTGGATCAAGAGGAACATGTTCCAACTACTACGAGTCCACAAGCATCAGATGTGTATGCCTCTGATAGTTCAGAACCCCACACTCCCACTTCCTTAGATACTGAACCTACTGTTCACAATCTGGAAAATGAGGTAGTTGTATCCACCACTCCTGGATCTCGACTAAATATTTATCATCCCTTGGATAATGTCATTGGAGATGTTCAATCAGTAGTACAGACAAGAAATCAGTTATACTCAGCTGATTATGCCTCAGTGATGGAAAAGAGATATTTTCATGATGGTGCGTATCAATGTTTTTTGCCTCAATTTGAGCCAAAATATGTTAGTGAAGCCCTAAATGACGAGGCATGGGTGAGTGCCATGCAAGAAGAACTTCTTCAATTCAAGAAGTTAGGAGTATGGACCCTGGTGGATAGACGTAAAGGTGCTAATGTCGTTGGCAGCAAATGGGTTTTGAAATGCAAGAAAGATGACCAAGGAGTCATTATAAGAAACAAGGCTCGACTTGTAGTTCAAGGATTTCGACAAGTTGAGGGTATTGATTACAATAAAGTCTTTGCACCAATGGCAAGAATGGATGCAATCCGTATCTTCCTAGCCTATCCATCTTACATGAAGATCAAAGTTTATCAACTAGATGTTAAGGCGCATTTCTTCATGGTGAAATCTGGGAGACAGTGTATGCAGTCAACCCGAAGGGTTTGAGGATCCATATCATTGGGATAGAGTGTACAAGCTTGATAAGGCTCTCTACGGGCTCCATCAAGCCCCAAGTGCATGGTATGAAAATCTCTCTACTCATCTTGTGAAACACCGATTTCGCAGAGGAGTGATTGATTGTACACTATTCATCAAAGAAAAGGATGATGACTTACTGCTAGTTCAGATCTATGTTGATGACATAATCTTTGGTTCCAAAAATGAAGCATTATGCAAAGAATTTGAAGCAGTCATGAAAGCTAAATTTGAAATGAGTGCCATAGGAGAGATGAAGTTCTTTCTCGAGTTACAGGTAGATCAGACACTAAAGGGGATATTTCTACATCAGACCAAGTATGTAAGCGATATTCTTAATCGGTTTGATATGGAGAATGCTTCGGCAGCTAGAACTCCACTTGCTACAAATCACGATGTGGCACCCAACGAAACTGGTGATCAGGTGGATGCCACCATGTACCGAGGAATGATTGTATCACTCATGTACCTCACTGCCTCACGACTTGATATCATGTACGCAACATGTCTCTGCTCCAGTTACCAGGAGAAACCGAAAGTCAACTATCTCATAGGCGTCAAAAGGATATATCGTTATCTAAAAGGTACTCCAACACTTGGATTGTGGTATCCTCATGACGATGACTTGGAGCTTACAGCGTATAGCGATTCGGATTAGGGCGGCTGCAAAATGAACTACAAATAAGCTTCAATAGGATGACAATTCTTTGGGAGAAGATTAGTCACGTGGTAGTGTAAGAAGCAGACATCGGTTGCTCTGTCAACTTGTGAAGCTGAATATGTTGTTGTTGCAAGTTGTTGTTCCCAAATCATCTGGATTCAGCAGCAAATGCGAGACTATGGTATGAAATTCTCTAACACTCCTATATTTGTTGGTAATTTTGCTTCTATTGCCGTAACTAAAAATCCGGTCCAACATTCTAAGACCAAACACATCAGAATTAAATATCACTTTATATGTGATTGTTTGAAAAGAACTTAATCGATGTAGTTAAAATTAATACAGACTTTCAATGTGCTGACCTCTACACAAAAGCTTTTGATAAACCAAGTTTATTATATCTGCTAGAGGTCAATGGGGTGAAAAAGAAAAGTGACGTGATTCCAGATGTGTCACAGTACATAGACTAACATGTAGAGTTGTTGTTTATTTTATTTTATTTTATTTTGTGTTATTTCTTTGCCTATTAAAATTCTAAATGCAAAAACATTTTCAGTTTTAGAATTTTAGGGGGAGAATAGATTAAATAAATTAGACTAGTATTAAGTTATTTAAAAAAACGAGGGAGGAGGACAGTCTAGCTGATAGAAATGAGATTGTATCTGTGATACTGATTCAATGATTATGGAAAATGATAGTACACAGAAACACAGATTAAGTTAGGACTTTAAAAGGTTTAACTACTCATGATACAAAATTCAAAGTTAAGTCTAAATAGTCAAAGCAAAATAAAAGGAAAAATTATAGTAAAACTAGCTGCTACTAAGGTAACACAGAGAAAGTAGACCTAGAGGTTGCTAGACCACTACATGATGTGTCAGTAGATTCAACACAATAGATAAGTAGACCTCATTGGTGATTTCAAGCCCAAACTAAGTTGTTCAACAAGCTGTGGGTTATCATCTTATCCCTAGTTAACACAATCAACGAAGTTCCAATAAGGGGTGACGAGCAAAATAAACGCCACAAATGTATGCGGATGACCATAAAAATGAGCAAAGCACATGAAAAATACAAAAATCAATCAAGCTAATAATGTATGTTATTGGTGCGATCTGTGCAAAAAGAATATAATTGCTCAAACAAGAAGATAGGTTGTGTGCCTCTATGTTGTGCGGTAGCACTGACTTGACGATAAGCATAACCTAAATATTCTAGAATTTATTGTGGTTTGCGCCTCTCTGCTGTGCGATGGCACTGACCCGAGGCTTGACATCTCTTTGAAAGCTCTTAGAATAGTCTCTTCATGTCAAAATACCCGTAGACAGCTCAAAAACTCCTGAGAAATGTTGATTACCATATAAGTGTGGGATCCACAAATGCTTGTTGAAATAATTAAACCTTAAATCATCACCAATGTGTGTCAAAAATCTGTGTATGGATTTAAGAGCACAAGTATACTGACAATCATCATGAGCTACAATTCTTGAAAGCCCAAATCATTGTGTGTATCTTACAGCACTAATATGATTTCCTAAACTTGCTAATGACTCTGGATGAAAAAAATTATCTAGCAATAAAAGGCTTTGGTAAAAGGTCCCAAATGATTTGATAAACCTGTATGATTCCATAATGAATCATTCCAGTTATCATCAAAGTAACTTGATGTTATACTGTCTAGGAAGAAAAATCTGGTAGATACTTATCTTAGGATTTCAACCTCACACGAAAATACAAAAATATTTTTTTGCTTTGTTTTATTTCTAGTTGTTTTATTTAGTTAAATTCAGTTAATTTAGTAGTTGAATGACGGACTACGCATTGGAAGTCAATCTGGGATTCACTCACTAAAAAGGTCACATCGGAGCTGACCAATGGGGTTTTCAAATGTAAAAGGATGACGTATGAGGTGATCAAAAGTTTTCTAAGTTAAAATGGTCATGTCAAAGATGATCAATGGTCGAAAGGTCTTATCAATAAGTAAAAGGGCAAAGTGTATGAATGGTCATAAGGTCAAACTCATAAGTATGAGCCATTCGCACGACTGGACTATGAGTATGGACCAGTTGTACGATTGGACCATACGTATGAGCCCAATTGCACGACTAAACAACACGTATGGACCAGACATGTGATTGGACCATAAGCATGGGTCAATCTATACGATTGGATCATCAGAATAAACCAATCGCACAAATGGAGGTGACCAAACGAGTCAGTCACATGACTGAAACCTAGTCGCACGATTGAAGGTGACCAACTGATCCAGTCGCACGACTGAGCCTCAGTCGCACGAATCAAGAGTGCGAATAGGTTTAGTCGCACGACTGAAGGAAACCCTAGTATAAATAGAAGGGGAGTCGGTCGCAGACATTCATCACCCCCAAATCGCCCCTGAATAGCACGATTGTACCGTTACTCTGCCAAAACTTTGATTAAGTATTGTAGACTGATTCTTGTTGCTTCTAATGACTTCTGTTGATTATATAGGTAATGTGCGACGTAATCCACTCAAATGTCCATCAAACCATGCCCTAAATCGACTGAATTGATCCCTAATAAGAACCGACACTTAGTTCACAAAATAAACCTGTAAAGCTGAGTAAATTGCTAAATTAAAATGTGTTAGATGTTAGTTGGAATGATTGCAAGTCTAATGAGCCAAACCATAACGTCTAACATCAAGTTTTTCTCAAGAATTGAGTGTGAATGTAACAACAGACTATCATGCGAATGGACATACTAATGAACTTCAATCGCACGACTTAGCTGGGCGAGTGACACAATCGCACGACTGCATCACGTGAATGAGTTCAGTCGCACGACTGATTCAACCGCATGGGATAGCATACGACTAAGCCCAGTCACATGCTCAATCGCACGAATGAGCTCAATCGCACGACTCAGACTCAGTCGCACTGTCCATTCGCATGACAGAGAAGATAGATTCAAGTCCAAATAAATTCAAATTTCATTCATTTACACAAACTCTAATGTTTATCTATCTTGTGTTACAGCAGCATAGCGAGTCGGTGGACGATGAGCACCAAGCACAACATATGTGCTCATCTAGACACTACGTCCCGGAATGCATCTGAGTTCGTGGGCATTATTTCATTTCTACGGAGATCGAGGATCTTTAGAGCTATCTCCACTCCGTGCACACCATACAGGTCGATACAACAGGATTTCTTGGAAAGCGTTGTTGTAGATAGGTCCTCAGAGCCTCACCATATTTGGATTTCCATCTTTGGTCAGGACATTGACATCAGTGAGGAGGATCTAAGGACGGTCTTAGAGTTGGGAGATGATGGAGATTGCCCTACCAGACTGCATCCATTGACAGTTCGAGGATGTTTTCTTCCGGCTAAGTACTCGGGAGACATCAACGTAGGTGTGCTCAACAAAAGCAACCTACGCGCCCAGTTCAAAATCTTAGCCCATGTGCTGCTAAAGTGTATAGCATCGAGGAAGGGCGGATTTGATGAGTTATTAGACCAGATCCAGAACGCCTATGTAGCTCTGGTGCTGAACCACCCGTTCAGCTTTTCGAGGATGATTTTCACCTACTTGGTGGAGAACATAAAGGGAAAAGGCATGGAAGGCTTCTATATGTACCCATGATTCTTACATATGATCATCGACCAGAAGCTTCCTTTGCTGCCCAAGGAGAGAGAGAATGTCGTAACACTAGAGGTGATGGATGATACCACCCTAGGAAGGATGAAGGTTTACCGAGGCAAGCAGGTGAAGCCCCGGTAAGGAGATTGTTTGGGCATTTGGCCCGAGAGGACTATGTGGCGGTAGCGAAGAGGAAGTTGCATCACGATGATAGTGACTTAGATTCTGAGCCGATTGTGGTCCCATCCGACAATTCTGATGATGATGATGATAGTGGTGATGGTGGAGATACTGGCCCCACCCAATCTAGGGCCACTACCACAGATTTTACATCTCCACCATCCACCCACGGAGGAGCTGAGACGGCAGGATTCCATCAGGAATTCCGTCCTGATGAGGAGGAGGAGTCCGATGAGGAACCTTTAGTTTGGACGGTGGGCAGCAGGGTGGTTTCCACCGAGCGAGGGATTAAGGCGGTAAGTGGACGCTAGAGTGAGTCTAGGGAGGCTGCTAATGATCCATCTTACACCCCAGACCAGCCCAGCAGCCAAGTGGGAGCATCCTCCTCGAAGGGATCGAGGAAAAGAGGATGGCTCAGCCGCACGCGATGAAGAGCAAGAGACGAAGACTCACTTTGATCACCACCACCACAGCTACCACCACCACTACTACACCCTCCACCACTACTACCACACCACCCATCATTACTACCACACCCTCCACCAATTCTACCACATCACCCATCATCACTACCACACCCTCCACCTCTACTACCACACTAACCACCATTACCACCACACCTCCACCCTCCACATCTACATCCATACCTCCACCAGCTACACCCATACCACCACCGATCTTTACCACAACTACCACCACTACCACCACCTATCGAGCCGAGACTTCATCTTCGGTCCCACTGAGCTTTTGATCTTCTCTGCCCTCTGTTGGGTTAGAGGATAATGAAATGAATAACAGAGGCGAGCGGAGCAAGGGCGATGAGCGGGCACGGTGGGAAAGAAGACCTGCCTCGCGCCATTAAAGACGAAGACGCTACGAGTCGTGCTTAACGTGAGGAAGCAACGACTCTACGCTTACTGGAATGCTCCTAAATAGATTATTCCCTAAGAGCTTGTATAGTACTAGTACGATTAGGCAGGAATAAGATCTTTTTTATAGGTGTGGCCAACACGCTCACAAAAAACGGATATAGTCGAATGGTAAAATTTCTCTTTGCCAAGGAGAAGACGCGGGACTGTATTGTGCTTAAGCGACTTGCTTCTGATGAGCAACGAGCTACACATCTAAATCAGCTGATGGAACTCAATGCTGCTCAGGCTCAGCAGATAGCAGCTTAGAGTCAGGAGATTGCTGAGCTTCGTGAGCTGCAGACTTCTTCAGTACAGAGGATTGATGCTCTTGAGGTAAAGAACAAGAAGTCGACTCTACGACTCAAAGGCTCCAAAGATGAACCCCTCAAGATCAATGAAGGAGATGATGATGAGGAGGATGATGATGAGACTGATAAAGAAGGTGATGGAGATGGAGGAGAGGAGAAGGGAGGAGATGAGGATGAAGGAGATGATGTAGCTGCATTAGCATCCACACAAGCTAAAGAGCGATGGTCAAAGAAAGCTCAAGATCAAGGAGCCTCATCCTCAGCTCCTCCTGCTGACGAGCCTGCGATTTAGGGAAAATTAATGATTAGATATTTATGTATTTGAAAGATTTTGTACTTGAATCATCTGTTAAAATTATGTACTTAATGTTTATGTATCTTTATCAAATGTTTGATTGTCTTGATTAATTACTAATTTTTGATGTATTTACATGTCTAAATCAAGCAGATAAATCATCTCAGCAAGATGAGTATGATGTTACTCCCCTTCAGCAAATCAAGTCTCAACTTACAATGATTTTTGATTTGCAAGGGATAGTCAGAAGGTCTGTAAGCTATACTCCTAAAGAAGGAGAAATCATTCATGACCTTAGTTATGAACAGCTTGCTGAGATGTTCCTGCTTAACCCGGACAAGATTATCAAGGACGCTCCTACTTTTGAGGCTACAAGTGACGATGAGCTCAATGACATAGATGAAATAGAGATAGAGGACGTCACTGCTGACCATTATCCAGAGTACACTGACCGAGAGGGAAATGTAGTCCCTAACTTGGGTGATAGTCTCGGTAGTGATACATTTGACAAGCTGGATCAGATGGAGAAAGTGACGGAGAAAAATGAGGGTCAAGCCCAAGCCTCAGATGCTGATGTTGACATCAAAAAGGCTGAATGGGCGGCCTGTTTTGCTGAGATCCGAGCCATGCACACTGCACAAAAGCCTAATGTCTACACCAAGTTGTACAAAGTCAAGAAACACCTAAAGGTGTCAGGCAAGATCATAGCATGGGCTTATTTTGAGGATCTGAATGTTTATGCTGTGAAGAGAGAAAAGGGCATAGAGTAATTTAGATTTACACACGATCTAAAGACTCTCCCTAGTTTTGAGCTCAACCAGCTGGCATGCCTAAAGTTGTTGTATGCTGACCCGAGAAAGAAGTCAGGCTGGTTTGAAGCTGCATTGAGGAAAGAATACCACACCAGGTGGGTTAACTTCAAACCTCAACAACTGACAAGGTACATCAGAAGGTCCGAAGTTGATTACATTACTGGAAAGCCTAAGGTAGTGCTGAAGTGGAGTCCTCTGGGAACAATGTCCAAAATCCCTCTAAGGGAAATGCCACAGGACTTCACTCCACACTTCAAGTGGTGGTATTAGGATTGGAGAACAGGTGAAGCGGTCATAGTCTTACCAAAGGAGAGCCAAATGGATACTATTCAGGTATTTGACCCTATGTGGCTGAATAACTTGTCTGCTGATGATGTATATACCTTATACAAGTGGTCACTATTCTATGATTCGCAAGACATTGTACAAGTCCTCAAGTTTCAAAATGTTATACGACTCTGTTTCACCTTTGAGATAAATGCCAGAGTTACAAGAGAGGAAAAGTACAAGAAGTTTGAAGAGCTGATCAAGAATGTTAGACAATAATGTAAACTAGGTCCAAGGGGGAGTTTGTTGATATATGTGTACCTAGTTTTGGAGCTTAAATGTAATATGTCTATCATGTCTTACATATATGTAATCGAATGGGTATGAATGAAATACAAAGTGTGGTTGATGCTTATCATGTTTAATATTTCATTGTTTAGTGTGTAATAACTTATAATGAACTAAATATATAGGCTTGTGGTTGTTAGTCATAACTCTTAGTCAATAATGATTGAGAAACATGTTCAAACTTAATCGTATGAAGATCTCATGCGAATGGACCCTAATGGACCGTACGCATGAATACTTCATGCTAATGGACCAGTCACATGACTGAACCAGGAGACTGGATCAATCGCACGATTGAGACATAATATCGACCCAGTCGCACGACTGAACCTTCAGTCGTGCGGATGGATCAACCGCATGATTCAGTCGCACGACTGAACCATGCTAATGGTTTAGTCGTATGATTGGAAGACCCTAACCTATAAATACCACTTTATTTGTGGAAAACGTAGCAATTCGAATATCTACGCACATAATCGTACCCTAGCCATCTAGAGACTCAAGAAAACCTGTTCCAAGTTCATAGATCACATTTGATCATTCTTAACATTTCATTAATCGTTAGATTGATCTGAACCGTGTTCTCCCTTATTGGATTGCCAATCAAATAGGATTCCGCACTATTTGATTTGGTATACACGCAGAATCAGTTAGTACCCCGTTCGTACACGGTCCAAACATAAATCTCATCCTGCGAAACTATATTTTCGGCCAGCGAATTTATTAATTTTATTTAATTTTATTTTTTTATTATTTTTTATTCTTTTTTTATTTCTATGTATTCATAATTAATACTTTATTCTAATGTAATTCATTTGATTTTTATCTCAGGTTTAAATGGCAAATCTGAAGTTCGATGAGAGAAACAACATCACTGCTATTTTGGATGATACACACCTAAAGTTGTCGGATTTAGGGACTGTATTCGGTGGTTGCAATGATCTCCTGTATCTTACACTATTTCTCATTCCACCACCATATATGATCTTCACATCAGAGATTTCTAGAGATCTGTTGAATATGATACAAGAGGGAATACTCAAAGAATTACTACCAAAATCTTAGAGCATCCGGTGACTATTACTGCAGAGACAGTTTCGAGGATTCTGAGGCTAGTGGAGGATTCTAGTTAAGAGGTTTCTATGTCTGATACAGAGGTGTTCGAAGCATTCCAGAGCATGGGTTATGAGGGGCCAGCTTTTGGTTCCCGAAAGGAGATCAAGAAGTCATTTCTCTCCAAGGAATGGAGATTTATTGCTCACGTCTTCATCATGTGTCAAGATCACCGTAAAGGTGGATCAGAAGGGCTAAACATTAACTGGGAAAAAGCAATGGCGTTGTGCTGCAAAGGAGAGAACTCAAACATAGCTAGACTGATATTCACTTGCGTGGCAGAGAATGTGATGGCCCTAAAGAAGGATAAATGGCTAGTGTATGCTCGATTTCTTCAGATGATCTTTGATGACCTAATTCCAGATGTACCGAGACACGGAGAGGTGAAAAGGTTGGTACATATGAACCCACGTATCTTTGCAGACTGTTATGCTCTCCGCCATGACTTTAGTGGGAAGATCACCCATCTCTGGGAAAACATTTACCCATCGGAGAGATGGAACTTCATTAGAAGGGTGGATAAGTCAGAGAATAAACAAGCTGAAGAAACCAGAGCCCAACAGTCAGATGCAACCAAGAAGAGAAAGAGATATGCCAAAGAGAAAGATTATGGTTTTGAAGAAGAAGTAAATGAAAGAGCTGAAGAGATACGGATAAAAAAGGAGAAGAGATCGAAGAAGAAAGCTGATATAGTAGAATCAGAGAGGAGAACTAAATGGAGACATCAAGCATTCACTGACACTCAAGGGAGGGAAGAAAGAGGAAAGTTAGATGAAGATATGATTCGTAATCTTAACAGTTCTCTGGCAAATGAACTGAGTATGTTAAAGACGAAGCTCACCAACCAAGAGATATAGGAGAAGCAAAAAGATGAGATGATAGAGGGAATGAAAAAGATGCTTGTTGATCAAAATTGTCTACTGAAGAAGTTGTTTGAGGAGATTGCCCAACTCAAAGCTGTTGCTGGCCTGCCTAGTCAACTAACTCAATCTGAGTTAGATGATTTGACTAATACTTCAAAATACATGTTCCCAAACGTGGGTACTTCATCTAGGGCAGGAGAGGGCACATCTAGAGCAGCAACTGCCGGTGCTGAAGAGTGTGAAGTAAGAAATGAAGATGTTGGAAGGGAAATAAGGAGGAAATTCTAGAGGCTGGGTTTATAAACATGGGATTTGATGTTGAAAATTATCTAGTTGGAGAAGAAGTGGTGAGAGAGAAGTCGGTTGACAGAGATGGTGAGAATGGAAAGGGACTAGTTGATGAAGAAGAGGATGATGAACAATTAGTAGACTATGATTCCGGACTAGAATTCTATGAAGTTGATGAGAGGCCATTGATTTATGTAGCAAAGAAAGGAGAGCTTGATGAAGATGTATTTGAGATGGATAAAGTTGAGTGGTTTGTTAAAGAGAAAGAGTAAGAAGAACTAACTCCTATTTCCAACACATGGAAGGGTTGAGTAGGAAAGAGGCGGACAAGCGGATTATAAGTTGGTGCTATAACCTCGGCCTCAAAATATTTATGATAAAGAGGAGAGGGGGTGGAATTAGCTACATGCATAAGAGGAAGGCTTTCAAGACCTTGCCTAAATGGGATCAGTGGCAGTTGGCGGCTCTACCATTACTAAATGCAAATCTTAGTGAACGAGCCTCTCTGTTGGAGAAAGAAATTCAAAATGGGCTAAATGACAACTTTGAGTCTTTTGGATACATAATGGCTGAGAGGAAACGCTCAAAGAGAAACAAGGATTGAGAGACTGGAAAGGGAAAGATTGTACTAAGGGTGAAACCCCCAAGGACCGTGAATAGGGTCAGATTGGTAGACCCCCTCCCCTAATAACTACAGAATTTTGAAATGTGGTTTTATGATAACAGTACGGGGGAGGAAATAATCATAGTGAAAAATGGTGTTGAGTTCAAAGTTTTTGATCCAATGGAACTTTCTAGTTTCTGTGATGAAGACCTGTTGATTTCGTGTGAGAATCATATCAAAGCAGATGCAGGTGAGGAAAAGAGGAAGGAAGCCAGTCTGTTTATGTTTGTGGCAAACAAAATCAGAGGTGTGAGGGCAGAGGTGAAGAGACTTGTAGAGAGAGTAAGGGTCGAAGATGATCTAAACATGGATATACAGGATTTGGCCTGGCAGTTTGGGGAAGCAAGTGCTCATCTCGAGGGGGTTCGTGAAGCAGGGAGAGACCATGGAGAATCATGTGCTGAAGCCCCTGAGGAAGTTGGTGTAGGAGCAGATAAAGACACATCAGATGCAGCAGGAGAGATTGGAGCTGATCAGACAAATCAAGAGAATTGAATGCGGTAAGATCCAACCTAGGGGAAGTATTAAAGATCAAGTATAGGTTGGACTCACGTTAGATTTTTGTTTATATTACTTTGTAATAGGTTTAATGTTAGTTTACTTTTATGTGTTGTTTATTTTACTTAGTTTTGTGGTCCTGCGAAACTATGAGCGAAACTATAGTTTCGCTCATAGTCAGTTGTTTTAGTTCACCCGGCGAAACTATGTGTTGAAGAAGGAGTATGTGATACCGGAGGATCAAGTCTTAATGTCAGCTTCAAGATATAATGATCTATATGTCTTGGACCTGTCAAAGACCTCCACAACTTATCATCAAGTACAATGCTTCTTGTCAAAGGAAACAGAAAAAGACTCCATCTCCTAGCATAGAAGAATGGGACACATTAATCCACGGATGATGAATCACTTGATCCAAAATGATCTAGTGCGTGGTGTAAATGTTAAGAACTTCCAATTACCAGATTTTTGTGTCGCATGTAAGAAAGGCAAACAGATGAATAAGTCTCATAAGGAAAAGAATGTTCACTCAATTGATCTAACTCTTGAGCTCCTTCACATGGATCTGTTTGGCCCAGTCAGTACAAAGAGCATTGTCGGTGGTTTGTACTGCTATGTAGTTACAGATGATTACTCAAGATTTTCTTGGGTGATGTTTCTAAAATCCAAATTAGAGTCATTTGAATCATTCAAAGAGTTGGTAACTACATTGTAGTCACTCTACAAGCTTATAGTAAGACAAGTTCGCTCAGACAACGACACCAAGTTCAAGAACCAGTGGATGGAGGCATACTGCAAAGAAAAAGGAATAGTGCACCTGTTCACATCTGCCTACACTCCTCAAATGAACAGGGTTGCTGAGAGAAAGAATAGGAGCTTGATAGAGACAGCCGGACGATGCTCGCAGACTCGAAACTACCTATCCAAATCTAGAACGAGGCGGTAGCTAACGAATGTTATACTCTCAATTGAGTCTTAGTGGTCAAACGTCACGATTAAACATGCTATGAGTTGCTCCAACGATGTAAACCAGATCTGGAGTACCTCGAGCCATTTGGCGCACCATGTACACTGCTTAAGAAAACTCAGTCAGGGAAGTTCAGCGAGAAAACCGATGAAGGAATTTTCTTAGGATACAACATACGGAATAAGAGAGTTTACAACAACTCAACGGGTCAAGTAGAAGTGGGGTGCAACATTGATGTACAGAGATACACCACCCCCTTGCTGGAAAAGGACCCTCATTCTTCTTCGACTATGATTGATTCTTTAAGTCATTCGACCTCCCTCTTTCCCCTCTTGAGGATGAGTTATCAACCAGAATGATGTAGGAAGTGTTAAATACACCATCACTGGATCTGACGACCTCCGTGTCATAAGGTGAGCCTTCTAGCTCTTCAGGGGAAGCACTTGAGGTAAGTGACTCCTCCTCTGATGATGAAGACGTGGTAAATGATCAGGTGGATCAGGAGGAACAGGTTCCAACTACTGCGAGTCCACAAGCATCAGATGTTGATGCCTTTGACAATTTGAAACCCCACACTCCCACTGCCTTAGATACTGAACCTGCTGTTCACAATCTGGAAAATGAGGTAGTTGTATCCACCACTCTTGGATCTCGAGTAACTGTTTATCATCCCTTGGATAATGTCATTGGAGATGTTCAATCAGTAGTACAGACAAGAAATCAGCTACACTCAGCTGATTATGCCTCAGTGATGGAAAAGGGATATTTTCACAATGGTGCGTATCGATGTTTTGTGTCTCAATTTGAGCCAAAATATGTTAGTGAAGCCCTAAACGACGAGGCATGGGTGAGTGCCATGCTAGAAGAACTTCTTCAATTCAAGAAGTTAGGAGTATGGACCCTGGTGGATAGACGTAAAGGTGCTAATGTCATTGGCACCAAATAGGTTTTGAAATGCAAGAAAGATGACCAAGGAGTCATTATAAGAAACAAGGCTCGACTTGTAGTTCAAGGATTTTGACAAGTCGAGGGTATTGATTACAATGAATTCTTTGCACCAGTGGCAAGAATGGATGCAATCCGTATCTTCCTAGCCTACCCATCTTACATGAAGATCAAAGTTTATCAACTGGATGTCAAGAGCGCATTTCTTCATGGTAAAATCCGGGAGACAGTGTATGCAGTCAACCCGAAGGGTTTGAGGATCCATATCATTGGGATAGAGTGTACAAGCTTGATAAGGCTCTCTACGGGCTCCATCAAGCGCCAAGTGCATGGTATGAAAAGCTCTCGACTCATCTTGTGAAACACGGATTTCGCAGAGGAGTGATTGATTATACACTGTTTATCAAAGAAAATGATGGTGACTTACTGCTAGTTCAGATCTATGTTGACGACATAATCTTCGGTTCCAATAATGAAGCATTATGCAAAGAATTTGAAGCAGTCATGAAAGCTAAATTTGAAATGAGTGCCATAGGAGAGATGAAGTTCTTTCTCGAGTTACAGGTGGATCAGACACCAAAGCGGATATTTCTACATCAGACCAAGTATGTAAGTGATATTCTCAATCGGTTTGATATGGAGAATGCTTCGGCAGCTAGAACTCCAGTTGCTACAAATCACGATGTGGCACCCGACGAAACTGGTGATCTAGTGGATGCCACCATGTACCGAGGAATGATTGTATCACTCATGTACCTTACTGCCTCACGACCTGATATCATGTACGCAACATGTCTCTACTCAAGATACCAGGAGAAACTGAAAGTCAACCATCTCATAGGCGTCAAAAGGATATATCGTTATCTGAAAGGTACTCCAACACTTGGATTGTGGTATCCTCATGACGATGACTTGGAGCTTATAGCGTATAGCGATACGGATTAGAGCGGCTGCAAAATGAACTACAAATAAACTTCAACAGGATGTCAATTCTTTGGGAGAAGATTAGTCACGTGGCAGTGTAAGAAGCAGACATCGGTTGCTCTGTCAACTTGTGAAGCTGAATATGTTGTTGTTGCAAGTTGTTGTTCCCAAATCATCTGGATTCAGCAGCAAATGCGAGACTATGGTTTGAAATTCTCTAACACTGCTATATTTGTTGGTAATTCTGCTTCTATAGCCGTAACTAAAAATCCAGTCCAACATTCTAAGACCAAACACATCTGAATTAAATATCACTTTATATGTGATTGTTTTGAAAAGAACTTAATCGATGTAGTTAAAATTAATACGGACTTTTAATGTGCTGACCTCTACACAAAAGCTTTTGATAAACCAAGATTATTATATCTGCTAGAGGTCAATGGGGTGAAAAGGAAAAGTGAAGTGATTCCAGATGTGTCACAGTACATAGACCGACATGTAGAGTTATTGTTTATTTTATTTTATTTTATTTTGTGTTATTTCTTCGCCTATTAAAATTCTAAATGCAAAAACATTTTCAGTTTTAGAATTTTAGGGGGAGAATAGATTAAATAATTAGACTAGTATTAAGTTATTTAAAAAAAACAAGGGAGGAGGACAGTCTAGCTGATAGAAATGAGATTGTATCTGTGATACTGATTCAATGATTATGGAAAATGATAGTACACAGAAACACAGATTAAGTTAGGACTTTAAAAGGTTTAACTACTCATGATACAAAATTCATAGTTAAGTCTAAATAGTCAAAGCAAAATAAAAGGAAAAATGATAGTAAAACTAGCTGCTACTAAGGTAACACAGAGAAAGTAGACCTAGAGGTTGCTAGACCACTACATGATGTGTCAGTAGATTCAACACAATAGATAAGTAGACCTCATTGGTGATTTCAAGCTCAAACTAAGTTGTTCAACAAGCTGTGGGTTATCATCTTATCCCTAGTTAACACAATCAACGAAGTTCCAATAAGGGGTGACGAGCAAAATAAACGCCACAAATGT